>WYDK02075839.1:0-10083 GCA_009867345.2 Toxicodendron radicans | reverse complement strand
TTTTCCTTATATATATTCATATGATGTATTTTCATGAGATTTACATATACTAATTAGAAAGAATAGAATGCATTACATCCTTGAGCGCTTGAGATCGCTCGAGATCGCTCTGAATCCATCAATCTTCTTTTCTGCCTAACTGGCTTAGCTTCAAGGTCAATAGTCAATATGTGGCTCATAATTTCGGGGCTAATACCCACCATGTTCACATGCACCCAGGCAAACCCATTCCGATTTTCTCAAGAACTGGACCAATCGGCCCGCCACCTTGCTGTTTAAACTGCTCCCAATTCTTAACACTCTTTAGCTTCTTTAAACGAGCTTCTGGCCACTCCAATTCCATTCGGAGTTGGGAATTTAATTGCTCGACAACGAATTGAATCAACAGCATTCAAATCATCCAAGAATCATTTTAATTGCTCCCAATTCTTAACACTCTCTAGCTTTTTTAAACGAGCTTCGCAGGCATACCTATCACGAGTATCCCTGGTATTCCTTATAGGACTGGGCTTGCCATAAATCATTTTTACCAGTTGACTGCAACGTGGTGGCGACGGAGACAGCGGCGGCGGTGGTGGTGGTGGTGGTGGTGGTGGTGGTGGCGGGGTCTGTTGCCTGTTCTGATTGTCTTGTCTTTCATGAGTTTGATTTTTCTCCACAAAATCTTTTAGATGCCCCCTCTGAATTAGATCTTTAATTGCATCTTTTAGATTTTGACACTCATCTGTATTGTGTCTGATGTCTCTGTGAAATCGACAATACTTTTTTTGGGTCTCTTTTGAAGGTCGACGCTTTCATCTTCTCTTGTTGAAGGACTTTCTTCAGCTCAATGGATACCTCATAGATTCTTGACAGCCATGTGACCAGTAGTGTATATTCTATAAAAAAGGGCAATATGTTCTCTCTTTCTATTGAACACTGCCTTCAGTTTCTTTTGAAAATGAAATAGATCTCCCCGATCTTGAACCCTTTTTTTTTATATATAGAGCAATCTTGTCGTTGATCGGGGACACTTCGTGAGGGTCTTCTAGCGAAAGCTGCCAGCGAGCTTTCTACCCGCTGGTGTTTTGCAGCCATCTTATAAAACTGGACCAACCTCACATGGTTCTCTCTCTGTAATTCTTTCCATAATTCTATTTGTAGCCTGATTCCCGCGATCAACAACGGCTGAATTGACTCGTCAAGTGCATTTGCTACCTTTGTTTGCTCGCTTTGAAACCTTTTTAAATAAGAATTCAAAGACTTGCCTTTCTCCTAGCGTATATTGCTAAGATAACTGAGTGGCCTGGCCAACTGTAACCTCGCCTGGAATTACTGGAGATACAATGAAGCAAACTATTGCCAGGAATTGATTGAGCCCGTCTATAATCTTTTGTACCAATTCTTTGCATTTCCCACCAGTGTCACAACAAAACACCGGAATTTTTCCAAATCAAAGACTTGATGCAACTTCATGAAGTCATTAACCGCATCAAGATGTTCTCTCGGCTCCCCGTTTCCATCATACTTCATTGCTTGTGCTCTAAACCCTAGAGAGAGTGGTGTCTAGTGAATTTCTTCAGAAAATGGGGAGCTTACAATAGTTTCTGCCTGATTTGCTTGTCGGACTCTCAAGTCGTCTAACATTCTCTACATTTGATCTAGCTCATTTGTAGTAGGGTTTTGAGTCCAAGCCGTATTGGCTCTCTATTCGATCAAATGAGACCAAAGATCGACTGTTTGTATCTGTGGACTATGTACGCTTATGTGCGATTCAGTAGCCTGATGGTTGGGATAACAAGTAATATCATACGCACTATCCTGCTCGCGATGTCAGTTAGAACAAGATCATCAGAAGTTGTTATTATGGCCCGATGGGTGGGCTTGCCGTGAGCGTGGGTTAAAACAAGCACGCGTATTATGAGCATCTTGCATTTTTGTGCGAGCATTTATGGATGGTTCCTTTTCACCCAAAATTTGCTTTCCAAGTCGCCTCCCTGGGTTAGTGTTGTCAATTCGAAACTTAACATATGCACGCAACTATACATGGTCGACAAGTAGTTTAGATTCTTAAGAATCGAATATTGTTCCCACGACGATTATAAAACTAGTCAGTTTCAATTGATGCTCCAGCAATGTTAACAGCAATGAAATAATGATAATATTGAACTAATATGAACAATAACAAAATAGAATTAATAATGAAATAATCACTCAACGAAATTAAGCTAATCAATTGAAATAATCCTAAATAAGAGTTCTAACCAACAGAGCAAAGTGGCAGCAACAAATTTAGTAATCAATTAAAGGTAATTCAGGTTTGAATAAAATCCCTCCTATTGTAATGTTATAAATGTTGCTATAGCATAACTCAACATGACATTTCCCTTAACTCAAACTCCTAAGATCTTGTATTGTTCTATCGAACATTCTACAAGCTTGTCCTCTAAGCTTAAATCTAACATATGTCTATGCCGATTCGGACTCAAGAAATAGATATAAACCCTGGTTTGTTAATAATCATACAAGGAAACAAGCATATGTCCATGTATTCTCCTCATACTATCGTATGACCCTAAGGGCTTGCATTAACCAAATGGTTTCCCTTGTTTCTCATACCTTCTCAGCATCTAATTAACAAGCAAAACAACAAGTATTGACTGGCCACATCAACATTGCAACAATAAATCCATTTGATTAAAATGAAATGTATGCATCATAAGCTATATTAAAGTAAAAGGAACATTACAATAGGAGTTCAAATACTCAAACCCAACTTAAAAACAATTAGTTCATATTGAAATGAGAGTTAAACAAAGTAGAAGATACAACCATTGAGCTCATAGAACAAGAAACACAAGTACAAGGAAGAAGAGTAAAAGTAGGTCTTGGAATGTCTAGCTCTTCCTCAGAAAAATGGCTTTTGTTCCTCTAAAAATCTCTTTAAATTCTATCTTAGTTTAACTCTTTAATGGCTGACCTTTCTCTGATGATTGAAGACTTCGAGGAAAAGCTTTCCACTTTGCTTTTATATGAGGAAAAGTAGGGCAACTTTGGACACTTGGCACCATACTAGGTTTAGTCATTCCCTCACAGCTTGGTCACTGTGCACTTCCCTCATTGTGCACGGAAAAAATGAATGTCCTTGTCAAGACAAGTCAGCATATTCGCATGATCAAAAGCATGTTTTCTGTTATGCTGAGCTAGCACTTTATGCGCCAGCAATCTTCGCCGCAAAGCTCTCAGTTTTCTGGTATGCTATGCTCCAGCATTCTTCATTGCATATTTTACAGCATCAAGTCTTAATTTGTGCCCTTTCTGAATCCGAGGTTAAGCCATTTGATTCTAAAATGAAGTAATACAAATGAAAAAATTAAACCTAAATCACACCAAACTAGAGCAGATTAAAAGCATTTCCCATTTTTAAACACAATCTAACTCTAAATGGCTAAGACATGAAATATTAAACTAAACTAGACTAAAAAGACTAAATTAGATATAAAAACCTATAGCAAAGGTCCTAAATTAGGCCCATGATCACTCCATTTATAGGAGTTATCACAGCCCCAAACTTAAAACATTGCTTGTCCTCAAGCAATGTAAACTAACTACACAAACAAAAATTAAAAATACATGAAGAGAAACCATGGGAACATTATGCTTCACCCTATGCTGCCTCTTTAATCATCTTTAGCTTTTAGGACCACAGCTTAGCAACCAACTAATTACTCACTTAACAATTTGAAACACAATTCTTGATCACACTTAGTTTCCCAATGCATCATGAATTAATCGAACCAAAAATCACAAGCACACATGAGGGCTGTCAATCTAAGATCCTTGAGCCTACTTACATGGAACCTTTACTAAAATTTTCAATCCCTCATCCACAAGACATAAGCAACACATTCAAAGGAAAAGGCTAAGGGACTGACATTGCACATAGGCCATCTCAAGAGGTTAGGTGTTCTGTTGGAAAACTTTTATTCAACTAAACTTTATTCACTTTTCTCTTTCTCTTTTTTTTTTCAACTTTGCTTTTTCGGAAATCTTCCACAAATTCATAGCTTTTCTGCACAGTTGATACACCATGGGGTTCATGGGCACTCTTGGATACTCGACCATGAACTACTTCAGACTGCTGTTAACTATGCCTTAACACTTGGCACAACACACTTTTATACCACATACCCTTTCTTAAACAGTTGATACATCATGGGGTTCATGGGCACTTCTGGATACTCGGATATGCAGAACATTGAAGTATTCAAACATGAAACAAAAAGCACAAAACTAACACTAAAGTCTTCCCCCCTTATGAGCTTGATACATATATTTTTAATGACTATCCCTTTGACCTCTCAAACATTTACCTACTTGAATCTTATGTTAAAGGTTTATCAATCTTAGCTCTGGTTCCTAGGCTCTCCCTATTGAATGACATGCCTCAGATGCTTGCTTCAAATCAACACTTCAGAATTCATTGATGCATTTCAATTTTTTTATCAATAAAAACACTAAAAACAGTTCTAAGCTTGCGACAACATCATTAAGCATCATCAGGCTTTCAAGAAACAATCAAGGGTAAAACAAACATATTCCCATCACATTTTCTTCAACAAAACAAATTGTAAAATTCTAAAAAAAATGCCAAAATGAAACACACTAATACTAAACATTAGACACCAACACACCCTTAAACTTGAAGGTTGTTGTGTCGTCACAACAAAACACTTAAAAACGAGAAAAACAAAGCAACACACAATAGAAAATTTAAAACATAAAACCGTAAAGAAAAAGGAAGAAGAACTCCCTCATTTGTGTATCATTCTTGCTGGTCTTCTGGGCTGTAGAATGAAATCTCCATTTGATGGTGCAGCTTGGGTGTTTACACCTGGTAAAAATGCACTATATGCTATCCGCGATGCTGCCACACTCTTAACAACACTCGAACATCCCCATCCATATATAACCCTAAAATTGATTCAAAACAAGAGATTGTTCTTCATTCCTGAAAACAAAAAATAAGAGAAAAGCACGCTGAAATTAGTAAAAACAAAATAAGTCCTAAAAACAAACAATGATAAATCAAAAATAAAAAATAAAATTAAGGCAAAAAGTTTGGTTGCCTCCCAAAAGTGTTGGTTTTAAGTCATCAGCCTGACTTTGCCATTGTTTAAGTCTGATGGTTGAGTGGGATTCCCACTCGTTCTTTGTCTAATTCTGATTTTCAATAGGTCTTCAATCTCTGGCCATTCACTTTGGACTCACTATTGGTCTTAGCATCCACCAAATTGACTGCTCCATGAGGATAAACTTTAACAACCTTAAGTGGTCCTGACCATCTTGATTTCAACTTACCAAGAAAGAGTTTAAGTCTTTAGTTGTAGAGCATGACAAATTGGCCTGATTGAAACTCTCTTTTGTGAATTCTTTGGTCATGCTATTTCTTAACTTTTTCCTTGTACAACTTGACATTCTCATAAGAGAACTTCCTAAGTTCTTTAAACTCTAGCAATTACATTTTCCTTTATTCCCCAGTTGCTTGCAGGTTCATATTAAGCTTTTTGAGGGCCCAATAAGCTTGGTGTTTCAGCTCCAATGGTAAGTGACAAGCCTTGCCAAAAACCAACCTATGTGGTGACATGCCAATGGGAGTCTTGAATGTTGTATAGTATGCCCACAACACTTCATCCTGCTTTAGAAACCAGTCTTTTCTATTGGGAAAAACTGATTTTTCTAGGATTTGTTTGATTTCTTTATTGAAAATTTCAGCTTACCTATTGGTCTGTGGATGGTAGACAATTGCTATCTTATGTCGAACTCCATATTTCGTCAGCAAAGAACTCACCAATCGATTCACAAAGTGGGTGCCTTGATCACTAATAAGGCATCTTGGAGTTCCAAATCTGGTGAATATGTTCTTTTGCAAGAACTTCACGACCACTTTGACATCATTTGTAGAACAAGCTTGAGCTTCCACCCACTTGGACACATAATCCACAACTACTAGAATATAATTCATGCCAAAAGAAGGAGGAAATGGCCCCATGAAGTCAATTCTCCACACATGAAAAAGTTCAACTTCTAAAATGTTTGTCAAAGGCATCTCATGCTTCATCGAAATATTCCCCATCTTTTGACATCGATCACATGACTTGGAAAATTCTTGAGCATCCTTGAAGAGAGTAGGCTAGAAAAATCCAGATTGGAGAACTTTTGTTATTGTTCTTGACCTACCAAAATGGCCACCATAAGGTGCTGCATGACACTACTGAGGTATGCTGGCGCATTCTTCACCAAACACACACCGTCTTAAGATTTGATCAACCCCTTGCTTGTACAAATAGGGGTCATCCCAGAAATAAAACCTCACTTCATTCATAAATCTCTTCATTTGCTGTTTGGAAAGATCAAGGGCTAGAATGCCACATGCCAAGTAGTTAGCAAAATTAGCAAACCAGAGGCACTCTTGATGATTCATGGCCAGTATTTGTTCATCAGAAAACACATCTTTAATGGCCACATTGCCTTGAGTAAACTCTTCATTTTCAAGCCTTAAGAGGTGGTCTGCAACTTATTTTTCACAACCCTGTTGATCGACAATCTCCAAATCAAATTCTTGTAAGAGTAGAATCCACCTTATAAGCCTTTTTTTTTTAATCTTTCTTTGAAACCACATACTTAATGGCTGAATGATCTGTATGAACCACCACTTTGATCCCTACAAGGTAGGCACTAAACTTATCAAATGCAAAGACTACAACAAGTAATTCCTTCTCAGTTGTGGTGTAGTTAAGTTGGACATCGAATAAGGTCTTACTTGCATAGTAGATTGGGTAAAAAAACTTACCTCTCATCTGCCCCATCATAGCTCCAACAACATAGTCACTTGCATCACACATAAGCTCAAATGGTAAGGACCAATCAAGAGCTACAATTACAAGTACTGATACTAAGGCGTTCTTCAATGTTTCAAAGGCAAAATGACATTCCTTTGTGAACTCAAATTTTACGTCATGCTCCAGCAAAGAACATAAGGGTTTGTCAATTTCTGAGAAGTCCTTTATGAATCTTCTGTAAAACCCAGCATGACCTAAGAAACTTCTTATTCCTTTAACATTTGAAAGAGAGAGCAACTGCTTAATGACATCCACTTTAGCTCTATCCACCTCAATCCCCTTTAGTGAGACTTTGTGGCCTAGAACTAGGCCTTTTTGTCCCGTGAAATGGCAATTTTCCCAATTCAAAACCAAGTTAGTCCCTTCACACTTCTTCACCCTTTCCACATTCTTCAAACATGCCTCAAATAAGTCTCCAAATACTGAGAAATCATCCATAAAGATCTCCATGCAATCTTCCACCAAGTCAGAAAATATAGCCATCATACAACATTGAAAGGTTGCTGGCGCATTGCATAACCCAAAAGGCATTATTCTAAAGGCAAAGGTATTATAAGGGCAAGTGAATGTGGTCTTGGTTTGATCTTCTGGTGCAATTGCAATTTGATTATAGCCAGAGTATCCATCTAAGAAACAATAAGACTTTTTCCCAGCCAACTTGTCTAGCATCTGATCAATGAATGGGAAAGGGAAGCGGTCATTTCTTATGGCTTTGTTGAGCTTCCTATAATCCATGCAATTCTGCCAACCAATGACGGTTCTTATGGATATCAATTCATCATTCTAATTCTTCACTACTATCATGCCACATTTTTTTAGGACACATTGAACATGGCTCACCCAGTCACTATTTGAAACTGGATAGATTATTCTCGCATCTAACCATTTCAAAATCTCATTTTTGACAACCTCCTTCATGGTTGGATTGAGTCTTCTCTGATGCTCAACAATGTTTCAGCAATCATCTTCAAGCAGGATTTTATGCATACAAATTGAAGGGCTAATTCCCTTGATATCGACAATGCTCCAACCAAAGGCTTTCTTGTGTTGCTTGAGTACCTTTAGCAAGTGTTTTTCTTTATCTTCACGAAATAATGCGGAGATAATGACAGACAAAGTATTCCCCTTCCCCAAGATATGCATACTTAAGATGACTAGGCAGTGTCTTCTGCTTTAGCATTAGGGGTTCTTCGATGGATGGCTTGATAGGTTTCAACTCCATCCCATCTTGATCTAGAAGTTCAAAATTTTTCCCAAATATGTTAAACCTCGAGTTACCTTGTAGTTCAACTACACTCATACTATCTTCCTTTTTCATTATTGAGCTCAAATTCATCAACCAAACAATCAACATCATCAACCCAACTACTGTAGAATTTTTCCTTTTCCTCCAAAGCTATGCTGTCAATAATCACTACAAGAAAATAAGAAATTACCAACAGATTAAAATCCGTCGGTAATTAAAGACGAAACACCGACCGTAAAATGCAAATATAAAAATTGACAAATATGTAAGGTATTTGCGACGTATTACCAACCAAAATACCGACGCAAAATATATCGGTCTGTAATCCGTTGTTAAATGTGGCGCGAATTCTGCGCCAAATTTTTAACGACGGTTTTGACATGGAAAGTATCAGTGTCCAAATATTCGGTCGTTAATGCGACGCAAAATTTTTTTTTATTAATTTTAACGACGGATTAGAAACGGAAAGCAATACGACATCATTTTGACCAGAAGTGTTTACCTTCATTAATATAGGAACGGAGTAGCGACGGATAGTGCAACGACGTCATTTTTGTATCTGTTTTTAATATTAACGACAGATTGGAAACATATTTTAATATGACATCGTTTTTTAACTGGGATTAATTTTAACGACAGATTATTTAGTCGGTAATCCTTCACTAAATTCGCATATATAAAACTCCCAATCACCCCCAAATCGATTTCAGTTGAACCCTAAATTCTCTCTATTCACAGCGATTTCCCCCTTTTGCTCTTTGATTGATTTTCTCTCTGTCCATATCAGCCCCAAACAACTCGATGCTCTTGCTTTTTGGTTGGAGACACTTCGGTGGAAGGCGTAGGTACGTTAAAACTAAATCTTTTCTTAGTTATTGATAAAATTTTAGTTTAGGGTTTATTTCTTTACGGATTTGAAACTGAATGTGTATTGTTGATATAGATAAAGTGCACAATCAGGCTGAGATTTCTTGGAGGCGAACCCTAACTCCCCTATTGTCTTCGATTTCCCCCTTTTCTGTCCGAGTGCGATCTCTCCAGCCCTATCAACGGCAAAGACTCGAGTATCTTGCTTTTTGGGTGGTTTTATTTTCTGATTGCAAGGGTTGGTAAGTTAAAATTAATGGTTTTGTTAGATTTTCTTAAAATTTCAGTTTAGGGTTTATTTGTTGTACGATTTGAAATTGTATGTGTTGTGGTGAGTGGGAAAAATTGTAATAGCCTATGTATTATATATATAATATATGAAATTTATGTAAAATAATATATTTGCGCACTTTGATATTTATATAAAGATATAAAGATACAGACTACTTCATTAATATTTACAATACTATATACAAATCAAAATGTATTAAACATCAAAAGTATAAAACTGTCGACGAGGCCCGCTGATATCCCCATGTGTCCACTCCCCGTCTGGTCGTACTGTCACCTATTACCTGCAAAAACATTCAAAACAACGGAGTGAGCTCAAACGCTCAGTAAGTAAATCAGCACTCAAATAAAATTCATCTCCGTTATTCAATCATCAATAAATTTTCTTTAATCATATTCTCTCTCAATCAAATAAATTCTACTGTACATTTTCAATCGACAGTAGAAAATTACAAGTTAAACTCAATATCCATGCACTTTCTCATATGCATGATCGAGATATACACAAGTAAGACTCATATTCATTCTCTCATTCTTTCCTCTTTTCTCATTCTCATACACCGATCGGTCTAGGTTGAAGCATGGATTCTGAACTTTGGCCGTGTGAGCAAAGTCTCTCTATCTCATAGTCACTCATCTCAAAGTGACTAGCCACTCTATCACGGTGGCATACCACTCTATCACGGTGGTATAACGTCGTCATGGCCTCATATAACGACGATCGCCATGGCCTCATATAGCGACAATCAGAGAGATGTCGTCATGGCCTCATCTAACGACACCGCCATGGCCTCATAT
>WYDK02075799.1:0-10086 GCA_009867345.2 Toxicodendron radicans | reverse complement strand
GTATGATGAATGTTATGCATAGTTTTGAGAGTAGGATAGAAAGAATGGAAGAAGGGGAAAAGAAAAATAAGAAGAAGACACCATGCACGCGAGCTCATGATAGGATAGTAATCGATAGTGAGAAAGAGCAAAGTGATGATGAGATGACCATAATAAGTGTAGATGGGCAGGCTAGAACGAACAGTGGAAAGTACTTTAGAGGAGGTAGGAACTCGAATTGGTAAGATAGAAATTTGGGTAGTATTAAGATGAAGATTCCAACCTTTCAGGGTAGGAACGATCCAAAGGCTTATTTGGAGTGGGAGAGAAAGGTAGAACAAGTGTTTGATAGCCATAGTTACTTGGAAGATGTAATGCCCACGCCAAGGTACGTAAAAATATGTGTTTTACATCCCCATACCCTTAGAATTATTCCTTTGAAATTTCCTTAAAAGGAGTTGTTTAAATTTTGATTAAAACTTCACTAGGGGTAAAATGATGTTTTCATAAGGAATTAGAAGAAAAAGTGGGAATCAAATGAAAGAATTTAAGGTGAAGATTATGATTATAATAAGGGTATCTAAGTAATTGCACAAGTGGCAAAGTTGTAATTTTCACCAAAGGGTAAGGGCAAAATGGGAAATGGTGTAATAAATATCTTTTTATATAAGATATGTTTTAGAATCTTCTCCATTCTTCATCCTCCATTGCCGACTTCTTCTTGCCCATTTTCTCTCAATTTTTTCTTCAATTTTCATGCTTAATCCAAGAGATAAAGGTTAATTAAGTTAGGACTTTTCTTCCTAAAGTGTTCTAAGGTATGGATCAAGCTTGTTTATGTGTTTTTCATGTTTTAAAGTTTAAGTTCTCATGGATTCTTACTTGTTTTAGATTGAAGAAGAAAAATACTTGGATCAAAGGAAGTGTTTAGCTAAAGGTGAAGCATATTAAGGTAAGTAAATCATGGGATAAGTTGATTTACTATGAGATTGAAATTTTAAAGAATCATGCTTGCTGTGTATGTTAAGATTGAGATGAAATTGATATCAATTGATGATGTTAATGTGTTGTGGATGTTAAGAGATGCATAAATCTATGATTTTATGCATGAAAAGTTGAAGAAATTATGATGGGTGTTGTATAGTGAATTTCGGCCAACACTAATAATTGGGTATATGAATGTTTTTGTTACTTATTTGATGATATATGTGATGTGCATATTGATGAATTGATGAGATGATGCTTGGTTGTTGAAGTGTTGATGAATTTCGGCCAAGGTAGTAAGGATGAGGCCTTGATATTCCTTGTTGATTTTGTGATGAAATTGTGTTAAATAATGAGTGTTGAAGTGATTTATACCATTAAAGAAAGTGGAAATTATATGGAAGATTAGAAAAGAATGTTGTTAAAGAAGAAAAGAATTAATGCTCAATTAAGTAGTTTAAGTTGGCTTGATACAAGTGTTAAGAAATACTTGAGATGAGTGTGTATTTTAAAGATTAAGTGAAGTGAATAGCTAAGTATTAAGTGAATGAAGAATTTCACATCTTAGCACATGTGATAAAGTTTTGCATGCATAAGAATCCCATTCATGCATTTAAACCTAATATATACATTTATATTAGGAAGAATACTAAGAAAAGAAAAGAAAAAAGAGATAAAGAAAAGAAAAGAAAAGCAACGAAAGAAAGAAAGAAAGAAAGAAATTTATATTTGCATGGTCTTTAAGTCATGCATGAATAAAGCACTTGTAGTTATCAAAGAATCATGTTTTAATTATTTTTGATAACTTAAGAAATAAAGAAAGAAAGAAAAAGAAGGTTCTTGCAATAGGGAGCCTGGGAGTGTTGCTATATAAGGCCATGGTGACTAAGAAGAAGAAATTACCTACATGCACGCCGCCTTAAAGGAGTGGCATAAGAAGAAAGAAAAGAAAATTGTACAGTCCGCCAAGAGTGCATGTAGATGAGGACTATACAAAGAAAAAAATTAAGAAGAAAAACTCACATGGCCAAGGTTTCAAATCCATGCCTCAACCAGTCCGATCGGCATAGAAAGAATAAGAAAAAAAAGAACAAGAAAAGAAAGAAAAGCAAGAACAAGAAAAGAATAAGAAAAGCAAGAACAAGAAAGAAAAGAAAGAATGAAGAAAAGAAAGAAATAGAAAAGAAAAGAAAGAATAATAAGAATGAGAAAGAATAAGAATAAGAATAAAGAACAAGAATAAAGAATAAGAATGAAGAATAAGAAAAAGAATAAGTAACATTTATTTTAGAAAAGAATAGAAAGTTGCATTAATGTATTTCTATTACATGCATTATTATTCATGTGCTTGTAGAATGTATGCATAGCCAAGTAATTCAATGGTGATGTTACTTATATATGATGAGAGATTGAGCAATAATGGAGGAAAAAAACAGAGAAGAAAAGAAAAGAAGTTTAAGGGTGAGTAGAAAAGAAAAGAAATTAGAAAGTGAAAGAAAAAAGAAAAAAAAGAAGTTAGAAAAGAGAATGAACTTTGAAGTGTAGTTCTGTAACGGGAGTGTATTAAGAATTTAGTATGATTTACTTACTAAGCAACTAGTGCTCATCCTGTTAATTTTTAACATTGTTGCAGGTAGTAGATGAGCGCGACCGGGTGGATAGTCGATGAGCGAGGGAGATGCGGGCCACTGTTGACACTCTCATATTTTTGTCATATGTATAAATAAGAAAAGTTGTTGTAAATATGCCATGTAATTATATTTTTGGTAAATCAAAGTCGCGCACGCACATTTTTATTTCATATATATATTTTTTATACATATGCACTTTATATCACATTTTGAAATTATTTTCCATATATTAAGCTAGTAAGCGAGAGCATTACAGTAGTAAAGTTGGGTCATTATGTAATAGTTAGTTTGGTTGATGAGAAATGATTGAATATGGATTGTATGATTGTGTTTATGCTATTTGGTTAGTAGAATTGTTGAGAAAATTTGAGAAAGTATATTATTGGTAAAGAAATGTGTTTATGCATTAATATGTAAGTTGAGTTTGTTTAATACATATTGATGAGAAATGCTTTGAATTGGCATAAACATTGCATGATAAGTGTAGTGAATGGATAAGAAATATAATAAGAATATGATTGCTTACAACTTGATGTTGGTATGGGTAAGATAGTGCCCATTCTTGTTCATATTATGCCATAATGTAAATGTGTTAATTATGGTTTAGAAAAGTGATGGTTAAAGTGTTTGAGTATATAGATGTGAGATATGGCATTTATGTTTGGTATAAGAGTAGTGGAGTGTACATATAAATTGATAGTTTGCCATATTTATATGGTTAAGAATAGACAGAAAGAATAGAGAAATGGTTAGTCATGCATAAATATTACATATCATGCACATCAAGCATGTAAGCCTAACCTTTATAGAAACTGAATTATTAATAAGAATAAAAGAAAAGAAAATGCATATTGCATGTGCATTAATGCATGAGCAAGATAATCAAAGAATTAAAGAATTTATAACATTCTAATAATTTATAAATATGATTAAGAATGTAAAGAGAAGGTTGTTACGATGGGGAACCTGTGAGCGCCATTGCGTTAGTTGAGTGGTGGCCTAGAGAAAGAATAGCCTACATGCGTGTTGCCTTAAGTGAGTGGCAACAGAGAAGAAAGAAAATTGTACAGTTCGTTAGAGTGCATGAGGATGAGAACTGTACTTAGAAAGAATTCAGAATTTTTTCTCACATGGCCAAAGGTTTTGAATCCATGCCTCAACCTAGTCCGATCGGCAAGAGAATAAAAAAGAAATAATAAGAAAGAAAGAAAGAATAATAAAAGAAATGAAATTATTTATCTTGCTCATGTAAATTATTAAGTGCATTGATAGAAAGTTATGTGTATACATGGGTACTTAGTATTATGTATGTTGTATGCACATTGAGAAATAGTTGAAATATAAGAAAGATAGAAAAAAGAATAGAAAGAGAAAGAAAGTAGTTCACAGAGTTAAGAAAGTAGTATAGAATGATTTACTTACTAAGTAATTAGTGCTCACTCCGTTACTTTTAATGTTTTTAAATGTAATAGGTGACGTGCGATCGGACGAGAAGTCAACAGGCGAGGAAGCTTATCGGGGCCACTGTTGAGATATTTTATTTTGAGACGTGTATATATTTTTGATAAAATTTATGCGGAATATACATGTAAAATCGTAGTAAATATTTTATGTGTTACTTTATAATTAAGAAAGAAATTTTCCGCTCGCAAACATTTTAAATCACAACTATATTACATGTATAGTGACTAATTAATATTTTAATTAACTTATATTATGTTTTAGCATATTTTTCCATTAAGAATACCTAGCTAGAGAGAGCGTTACCTAACTCTTCCTTAAATCCTGATACATCTTTACACTTCATGGATGAGCAGTGTAAAGAGTACTATGTGCTTCCTCTAAAATCTTCTTTCTTAAGTCAATATTCTAAGGAACATACACTCTATCTCTAAATTTCAGGATTCCATTCACCCATCTGAATTTTGATTCTCTGCCATGTTTCAACTGCTGCTCAATTTCTTTGCTATAGCCATCATCTGCTTGTTTTCTCTAATTTCTGCCAATAGCATAGACTGAACTTCTATTTTGGATAGTTTCCCAATCACCAACTCTATCCCCTCCCTCATTATTTCTTGTTGCAGGTGCTTCTAAATAGTTAGTGGAACTAATGAGACTTTCCTGACGAGGGTATCTACAACTGCATTAGCTTTCCCTAGCTGATACATAATATCAAATTCATAGTCTTTCACCAGCTCAAGCCATCTTCTCTGCCTCATATTCAATTCTTTCTAGGTGAAAAAGTATTTTAGAATTTTGTGATCTATGTAAATATTACATTTCACCCATAGAGATAATGTCTTCAAATCTTCAAAGCAAAAACTACAGCTTCTAATTCGAGGTCATGAGTGGGATACCTCTTTTCATAGTCTTTCAATTGACGAGAGGCATATGCAATCACCCTGCCTTGCTACATTAGTACTACCCCAAAACCATTATGAGAAGCATCGGTATAGATATCATACTCTACTTTATCCTCTGGAGGAGTTAAAATATGAGCAGTAGTCAATCTCCTCTTCAATTCTTGGAAACTCTTGTAATACCCCGTATTTTTGGAGATTTTATCAGAATTTAAAGTGTAAGAATCCAAAGTCTTGTGGGATTAAAGTGTCAAAATTGAAATGAGTGAGGACCAAATAGAAATTGGCCAGGATGAGTATAAAAAGAGAGAAATGAGAACGTGAGGAAGAAAAGAAACAAAAAGGGAGAAAAGAGAGAAAATAAAGAAGAAGAAGAAGAAGAAGAAGAAGAAAAAGAGAAATAAGAGAAGAAGAAGAAGAAGAAGAAGAAGAAGAGAAATAAGAGAAGATGAATAAGAGAAGAAAAAGGAAAGAAGAAGAATGAAGAATGAAGAAGGAAGAAGGAGGAAGAGTGTTTTTGAAAGCCACTGGACAATATAGTGTTTGAAAATTTGGCGAACCATTGTCTTGAAGCTTGCTTTAATCCATAAAAAGACTTGTTTAACTTCAACACTTGTGATGGTTTCGTAGCATAAAAACCATGAGGCACAATCATATAAACTTCTTCATCTAACTCACCATGCAAAAAGGCATTATTAACGTCAAGTTGATGAAGATATCAATCATGGATTGATGCTAAAGAAAGTATGGTACGCACTGTTGTCATTTTCACAACTGGTGAAAAAGTTTCAAAATAGTCAATTCCCTCACATTAAGTATAACCCTTAGCTACCAAACGTGCTTTGTATCTTTCTATACTTCCATCAGAATTGTGTTTAACTTTGTATACCCATTTACAACCAATGGGTGTTTTACCAGATGGAAAATCAGTAAGTGTCCAAGTATTGTTCTCCTCAAGTGCTCTAATTTCTAAATCCATAGCATTCTGCCACTCAGGTAAACTACAGGCATCATGATAGTTTCTAGGTTCATGATTTTTAGAAATAGATAAAGAAAAACATTTATGTGTAGGATACAAGTGATGATCAGATAAAACAGAGGCAAGAGGATACAGAACATCTGATGGTATTGGTAGATCCTTGGATTGGACATAGTGACAATGGAAATCTTTCAAATATCCTGGCTATTGTCTGGTTCTTGTTGACCTTCTTGAAGCAACAACATCTACAAAAAAAGATTGTGTTACATTCGAAGGTGGTGAATTTTGTTGTTTTAAGTCTACAATAGATGGATGAGGTTAAAAAATGGAGGGACTTTCGGATGATGGATTAAATGGACCTGACGTAACCATTGGAGATGAATCATCTGTAAAGTTGTTGGGGTCTGATCTGTATTGTTCAGAGAAATGATCAAACAAGTCATATGCATTAGAAGAACATGGTATTCAAGGATCAACTTTTGGGAGATCAACATTGTATTTTTGTTGGCCACAGGAAATAAAGACTCATGGAATATGAGATTTCGAGAGATAAAAATAGTATGATTAGTCAAATCACACAATTTATATCCTTTAACATCATGAGGATAGCCAAGAAAAATAAAAAGTTTTTCTTATGGTTCAAACTTGGTTCTATTATGTGTGAGAATGGAAGCATAACATAAACATCCAAAAGTTTTGAGATGTGAGTGTGACGGCGGGGTAGAAAATAAAATTTCAAAAGGTGATTTGCCCCCTAAAATTGAAGATGGTGTGCGATTTATAAGAAAAGTAACAGTCAAGATGCTTTCACCCCAAAACTTTAACAGTAATGAAGCTTGAAACATTAAAGCACAGACAACATTCAACAAATGTTGATGTTTACGTTCAACAACAACATTCTATTTGAGGTGTTTCCACACAAGACAAATGATGAATAATTCCCTTTGACTGAAAAAATTCTTTCATCAAAATTCTGAACCATTGTTTGAACGTATGCTCTTAATAGAGGTGGAAAATTGTGTGGAGATCATTTGAACAAAATGTTGTAGAATATTTTTGAGATTTTTATGCCATGAGGAAAGTCCATGTAACTGAAGTATAATTAGCTAAAATAGTTAAGAAAAATCCAGATCCATCTAAAGCAATAGTAGAGTAAGGACCCCAAATATCAAAATGAATCAACTCAAAATGTCTAAATGTGTGAATAGAACTAACATTAAAAGGCAATTTTCGTTGTTTTGCTAAGGGACAAATATGACAAGTATGAAATAAGCCTTTATTGATATTTGGAATTGCATATTGTAACAAAGAAATTTTTGAGTTAGATAGATGGCCCAAACAACAATGCCATAAATCTTTTTCAGAAACAAGAGAATTAATACAAGGTATATTAACCAAAGAATAAAGAGAAAATGAAGCTGCAATCTTAGAAAACTCAAAAGAACTAGATTCCCGTAGATAATGAGTCTTTTTGCCACATTACCCAGTCCAAGTATCTTTAATGTCATCAGGTCTTATATATAACAATTAGAAGAGACAAAAGTTAATGAAAACTTTGAATCTGAACACAATTTGCTGACTGAAAAGAGGTTAAAATGAAAAAGATGATACTCATAACACATTCTTAAGAAACAGATTATCAAATAACTTTACTATTCCAAGATGAGTAGCTTGAACTTTTTGCCCATTAAATAAATGAACCTTAGAAGAAAATTGAGAATAAGTAGGAAATAAAGAAGGAGAGTGTATGATATGATCAGTAGCTCCTATATCGATGATCCAAGGGCTATGTGAACAAGCATTCATAATACAAATAACAGTAAGAGAGCAAGGTATATTTGACATATTGTAAGAGGATATGTTACCTATAGGGAAGACGGAAGATAAAGATGAAGAGTTAGAAGGCTTGATAAGACTCAATAATTGTTCACAATATTCTGGAGTGAACTGGAAAGGTGTAGGAACTGAAGATGAGTCATTTTTATCTGGTTGATTAGCAATTGCTATGGCAGCATGATGATTAGAATGGCTAGATCCATGGACAGGTGTGCTGCTAGAAAATTGGGAGACTTATATCCTGGAGGGTAACCATGTATTCACTTAACAACAATATGGTTATCCCTTCCACAATGTGTACAATATAGCTTCTTGCCATTATGTTGTTGTGGCTTACATTGACTTTCATTAACTCTGCTTAACAAGGCTGCAAAATCAACAATATAACTTATGGATAGAACACCTCGTTGACGCTCTTCTTGTACAATTAACGAATACACTTTGCTTAGTGATGGTAATGGATCCTTGAGTAAATTTTGACCCCTAATTTTTGAGTATGAGTCATCTAGACCCATTAAAAATTGAATCACTGGATCTGTTTGATGAGCTTTTGAGGCTCCACAATGCTCGCAAGCCTTCTCTATGATGTAAGTACTGAGCTCATCCCTGTTAGTGTAGGTGCCTAGAGCCAATCATATCGTAATTGACTCTTTGTAAAAACATGATTAATTTATAATAAAAGGAATTTTCTATATCAGACCCTAAGTATGTAAGATCATATGAAATGATATATGCCCATAGATTGGTTGAATCATGACGAGAGTATCAAGTGTTTAAAATCTTGAGAGTGAGAACTCTATGATCAAATAAGATGGCCATTCTTAAAACGTCCATAGCCCTAGTATTATTCTGAATTAAGGGCACATATAATACAGTAAGACTATCATCGTGTTGAACGACCCTGTTGAAAAACAGTGACATATTTCATTTGTGAATGTTACTGGGAGATAACTTGGTGCGACACATGGGTACTTGCTTAGTGAGCAAGTTCACTGGAAAAACCCATCAGAGAATTCCATATAAATGGTAACCCTAGTGTCTATGGAACAATCCTTTAACAGATGGTGGTGCATGTGATTCTTTCACTTGAGGTCACCGAAGTGCCACGCGTGAACATTGGTGTGGTTTGACAATAGCCCAACGTAACTCTCTTTAGAGTTATCAATACGGTAGTCGTTGGCCACATTGAGAAGCACGTCGTGACTATGGTTGATCGACACAGGTTTTGTCACTCTCAAGTGTGGGAGACATTATCTTAGATAGGTATTCGACGAGTGATTACGACCCCAAATCTGTGGCCACGGTGGAATTGAGTTGGTGCTCAAATCCAATCTATATTTTGGTCGTCACTCGGATAATCGGATATGAATACATCAAGGCACTCATTTGAAGTTGACACTATTTCTATACTTCAAGCCTTGATGAGATAAGAGATGACGAAAGGATTGAATTGCAAAGTAACCATACCATTGACAAGTTTCAGTTTCGCTGAATGTGAATCTACCGGGTGGTCATGATGTCTTGCTAGAGACCAATCTTGGTCTATATTTGGTGAGCCAATTTTTGGGTTCTAATCATAATACCATACACTGTCGATATGATAAGGAGCCTACGGGTCACACATATAATTGCTCGGGTTGTTGTCTAATTTAATTAATAATTAAATTAGTGAGATTGTGTTAATTTAAATATATTTGAGTGGTATATTTAAATTTAAATAATTAATTCAATATTTATTAATGTTAATATAAATTTATTTATATTAATTGATTTAATAAATTTAATTAATAATTAATTAATTATTAAAAGGGGTTTGATTGGCTAAGGGGATTCTATTCCTAATTGGAATAATAGACTATTCATATATGTAATAGGGTTTTAAGTTTCCTATATAAAGGAAATTAAATCCCAATTTAAAGGGAGAATTTTATGAAGTGAAAAGAAAACCCTAGCCTTCCCTTTTTGAGAGAAAACGTGAGCCACTCTTGGAGAGAAAAATATGAATTTTTCTTTTAATTCCTTCACCCACTCAAGTGTTCTAACAAATCCTATGAGTGGAATATCTTCGTGAAAGCAAATCTCAAGTTGAAAGAGCCATCAACGCAGGTATAAATCCATCTTCGAGTTTATTTTTATTGTTTATGCTTAAATATATATATTCTACATCCGGATTCTTAGGTTAGGATTGTTTAAAAGTTTTGAATATTAACGTTTCCGTTGCTATTTCTTTTTAAACATATCTGTTAGAGTCATAATAATGACTCAATTAATATGATTAAATTACCCAATTGTGCTTAATTTGAATATTTATTAGGAC
>WYDK02075752.1:0-10090 GCA_009867345.2 Toxicodendron radicans | reverse complement strand
CACCTTATGCCTTTGATGCCAAATTCTTTAGAAGGATTGGTGATAAAGCAAAGACTTAATAATTATATATGCATGTATCTTCCTTTTAGAATAATGAACTTGTTTTCTAGTTAAGTACCAATCATTCTCCACGTTGGATTGGGTGAGAGAGATTATCCTGATTTTGTTTAAAGCTAGAAAACTCAAATGTAAACATCTTTGTTTTAAAATCCAACAAGTCATTTGACTTTTTGTTGAGTCATTGCTAAAGTAATTATAGTTGAAACAAACTTGCTTTAAATCTTAGTTCGATAACATTATACAAACATGAATATGCAATGTGGATAATGTACTGTAAACTCTATGGAGCCATAATGGGTAAGAAGTAGCCCGTCCATCAGTAAACTTACTCATTGTGAATCCATCAGCTATCTTATGTGAAATGCACTAACCGATTGCTATTCCAACACACTGAAAAAGTGTACATTGAATTGCTACTAAAGGACTAGTAGACGATTCAAATTGGAAAGGAACCAAATGGCTAAGTCACTTGCTATCGACATCTATCCAAAGTAACGGAGCAGCTTGCCATTCAATAGGGTTTCTATGAATTCTACCCCGTCATCATTACAATATTAGTATATTACAATCTATTGAAATATTGTCATTGATATATCTTCCTGCTAAAAGATAGAAGAGGGTTAAAACTTCGGATAGTGATTTCTCCAGCTTCTTGCTGGCTACTTGAAATTTATTTTCGCGGAAATTAGGATTGAAGAAAATAAATGGGACATAAAGTGGAGGTTATTTTTTATCAAGGGCTGATATTTTCAAGTTGCGAAGGTTGTGAGGGGTTGCGATTAATTGATGGATCCACAAAAGTGTTATACACACTTTCTATCTCCATCACTCCTGTATTTCTTGTCGCTGAGATGCGATTGGAGTTGTGTTGTAAAGAATTTAAAGTTTTAAACAATTTAGAAGGAAGAAGGCGGAGTATACAGCGGTTGGCAGCTGGGAGAAAAAAGAAGAGGCAAAGAAGAAGGTGAATGAAAATGAGAAAAGAGAATTGGATTTTGTCTTGGGGTTTTTTTTAATTTTAATGGGTCGGTTTTAACTTCAGGTTGAAGCCGACACTATTACACTGGTCCAACAACGGTCCAAAACGGTCACTAGCTTTTTTGTATAAATGAACCAGAGATAATGCCGAAAGCCGATCAGACCGGTCCTGATTTTGGAACATGGGTTAGATTGTCCCACAAAAGATTTTCTCAGACAAGAAAGATGTATGGTCGTAAATTGTACGGTGGTAAATTATTCATAAAACATGAGTCAATTATTGACTAAAAAAAATTAAAAGCATTAAACGATCACATGGGTTATATTTTCTCATACAAGAAGAAGATGCCAAACACATTTGTTTTATTTTGAATTGAAATCCATCACATCAAAAGCATTGAAAGCAGCAATAATTTTTGTGGGTCGCGCCCTGTTTCTTATCACTTGACCTCAACTAATATTCTTAATCTTATAAAATGACATCCGCTAGTCAAAGAATGCTACAACTGCAGTTTGTAGATACAATTTTGAGTGTTTCGTTTGTCTAATTTTCCTTAGAAACTGAGAACCTTGAATCATCCATTATTCTATGCAGAATCACACATTTGCACTAGTAAGTGTTAAAATTCTGAATCTGAATATTTGATCTGATACCATATTAAAAAAACTAAAGCAGTAAAAAATAAATAAAAAACATATAAAAAACAATCACATAAAAACACACGATAATTTTTACATAGTTTGACATAAATAACCTACATCCACGGATGAGAGAGTTTCATTATCATTATCATCAACAAATAATTGAGTGTATTACACCACCACCTTCTTTTTTTGGTGGATATCATTCGGTGTTACAAATATCACTCTTCTTTGTGTTTCTCACATTTTCTCTTTGTTTCTTTCACTCTCTCATAAGCTTTACAAATGATTTAACCCCTCTATTTATAGATAAAATATGACATTCTTTTTCTATTACTAATAGAACTCTTCTAATTTAATAACTCTCCTATTTTAACTCTAAATAAAGTCCTAAACCAATTCTACTTTCCTAATACATATTAGGATAGAAAAGGAAAACAAATCATTCTTTAATACAAATTCCTAAACTAGAAATTTGCCTAAACTAAAATTCATTTTTCTTTTGTTTTCCTTTTCTGTTTCATCAACTACAAAAAATTGTTCATATTCTAACACTCCTCCTTGAACCTTTTTTGGTAGTGATCTTCAAAGCTCTTTGTGCCTTCATGGATCTTCATGCCCCTATGGTTCTTTATTCTCCTACTCCTCCTTAAATCTTTATATCTTCAGCCTAACACCCGTAGAGTTGGCTTCTTTTTCTTTAGCCTACCACCCTTAGTGACAGGTTATTTTTCTTTAGCCTACCACCCGTAGTGATAGAGTCTTCTCTTCAACACCCTTAGTGTTGAAGTCTCTTCTTCCTCCACCATTTGTTGGAGTCATCTCAATGGCTTTAGTATCCTCTCGTTGATCCTATTGCCGACATTCTTGCAGACCATCACCTTGCAATTTTCGTTTCATCTTCCAAGGCCCTTTCCCGTAGGTCCCTTAAGAAAACTCTTCTCTAATACCATGTTGGAATTCTGAATTTGAATCTTTACTCTGATACCATGTTAAAAAAACCAGAGGAGTAAAGAATAAATAAAAAAAAACATATAAAAAACAATCACATAAAGGCACACACAAGTCAAAGTTACCAACCACAGAAGTCATTGATGAAGAACGAGCAATGAAAGAAAAAGAAAAGTCTGCAAATTGCATGGGGGTAATTAAGGAGGAGTATCATGTGAGTCCAGAAGCAAAGAAGTCGAAGAAATCGCGAAGAAAAGACACCAAAAAGGTTCAAGGAGGAGTGTTGAGAATTGAACCCATTTTGGTGCATGTAAAGATAACCAAAGATGAAGAAAAAGAAAAGACGATTGAAGATACAAAGAAAACAGAACCAACAATGCCGCGACATAGTGCCGCAACACAAGAATTCCATAACCATATATGTCGCGGCATAAGAAAAACAGAAGCTCTCATGTCGCGGCATAGTGCCGCGGCACAATGAAGAAAAAAAAGAAGAAAAGCAGTACAATGAAAACAAAGATGAAAAGAGGTATAATGAATGGAAAAAGTAAACGTGGAGAATGCCAAATGGAGAAAACCGTGGGCCAAAGCACATGTGCAATAATGCACAAATTCTTTAGGATAGTTTATAATTAATTAATGTTTTTCCTTTTTAGTTAAAGTCTTTTAATAAGAGTTAATGTTTGTTTTAGACTTTTAGGAGAATTTATATTTTAGTTAAGTTTTATTTTAGGAATAGAATTTAAGTTTAAGTTTAAGTTTATTTGTTTTCCATAGTTGTTTGAGTTTAATTAGGAATATTAGATAGTCTTTTACTATAAAAAAAATAGGGATATTTTCCTTTGTAATTTGAGTAATTCAAATTAATAAAAGAAATAGAGTTTTTCTCTCAAAAGTTTTAACGTATTGTTGATAATTGTCACTCACAATTCCAACAATTGGTATCAGAGCGAAGTTTTCTTAAGGGGTCTGTGGGAAGGTTCGTAAGAAAAAGAAAGAAAGAAATTAAGAAATAAGAGATGTAAGAAAGAAAGAAAGAAAGAAAGAAATAAGAGATGTAAGAAAGAAAGAAGAGAAACTCGAGAGAAAATAAAATATGAAGGAAGATGGCTCCGTCGTTGCCGCCGATTCCTGTTTTTATAGGAGAGCTTTACCACATGTGGAAGGTAAAGATGAAAGGTTTTTTGGAACCTTCTGATTTGTGGGATGTTATTAAAATTGGAGGTACTTTTTAAGACTTTCCAGAGGATCCAACGATCTCTCAGATGGAATTGAAGAAGGCAACAGATAGGAAAAGGGCATTGGCTCTTTCGTTTATGCATTCAGCCATGACAGAGGTAGTGTCGCAAAGATCATCAACTGCACAACCGCCAAAGAAATTTGGGAGAAGTTGCAGGCAGTGTATCGTGGTTCCGAGAAGACAAGGAACATGAAGATCATCAACCTGAAGCGACAACTAGAAAATATGAGGATGTCAGAAATAGATAGTATAGCACAATACTCTGACAGGCTAATTAAGACTATGAACGAGATAAGAATCTTTGGCGGAAACCTTCCAGAGGAGAGGGAATTAGAAAAAATTCTGGTGAGTGTGCCGGAGAAGTTCGAGTCCAAGATTTCATCCCTAGAAGATTTAAGGGATATAAAGTCAATGACAGTGGCAGATTTAATGAGTGCTCTTGAAGCGCAAGAACAAAGAAGAATGATGAGAAACGAAAGTGGGTTAGAGGTCGCCCTATGAACAAAGACATAGATTTCAAGAAAGGGAAAGGTAGTTAACAATAGAATAAGTCAGATTTCGTGTAACCTCTGCAAGAAAAACCGTCATTCAGAAGATGATTGTTGGTTCAAGAACAGAGCTTCGATATGCTAGTTTTGTAATAAGCCAGGACACGTTCAGAGAGATTGTGATCAAAAGAAGAACCAATTAACGGCAAGCTCAGATGAGTGAACTGCAACAACATGTAAACATTGCAAAAGAAGAAGATAAAGGAGAAGATGAATTATTGTTTACAGCAATGAGGGTGGATGTTAAAGAACATGAAAAGTCATGGTTTATTGACAGCGGATGCACTTAATACATGACTGGAAAAGAAGAGTTGTTCACTAAATTGGAGGACATTAAAGGAATGGTGATGTTGGGTAATGGAGACAGAATTCCAATAAAAGGAAAATGGACCATCGCTGTTACAACATTGAGAGGTACTAAATTAATTTTAGATATTATTTTAGTGCCTGATTTAAAACATAATTTGTTGAGTATAGGACTGTTGATGGAAAAAAGGTTTGTGATTGAATTTGCAAAGAATGTGTGCAAAGTAAAAGATTCGAATGATGTAGAATTCATGAATGTCCCAATAAGAAAAAGGATTTTTGTCGTGGATTGGAGTTCTATGGATGTTAATGCTCTTAGGACTAAGGAGGGGAACAAGTCAAAGTTACAAACCACAGAAGTCATTGATGAAGAACGAGCAATGAAAGAAAAAGAGAAGTCTGAAAATTGCATGTTGGTAATTAAGGAGGAGTATCATGTGAGTCTAGAAGAAGTCAATGAAGAAAAAGAAGTCGAAGAAATCGCGAAGAAAAGACACCAAAAAGGTTCAAGGAGGAGTGTTGAGAATTGAACCCATTTTGGTGCATGTAAAGATGACCAAAGATGAAGAAAAAGAAAAGAAGATTGAAGACACAAAGAAAACAGAACAAGCAATGATGCGGCATAGTGCTGCGGCACAAGAATTCCAGAACCATATATGCCGCGGCATAAGAAAAACAAAAGCTCTCATGTCGCGACATAGTGTCGCGGCACAATGAAGAAAAAAAAAAGAAGAAAAACAGTACAATGAAGACAAAGATGAAAAAAGGCATAATGAATGGAAAAAGCAAACATGACAAAGAGAAAGTGGAAAATGCCAAATGGAGAAAACCGTGGGCCACAGCACATGTGCAACATGCACAAATTCTTTAGGATAGTTTTTAATTAATTAATGTTTTTCCTTTTTAGTTAAAGTCTTTTAATAAGAGTTAATGTTTGTTTTAGACTTTTAGGAGAATTTATATTTTAGTTAAGTTTTATTTTAGGAATAGAATTTAAGTTTAAGTTTATTTGTTTTTCATAGTTGTTTGAGTTTAATTAGGAATATTAGATAGTCTTTTATTATAAAAGAGAGGGATATTTTCCTTTGTAATTTGAGTCATTCAGATTAATAAAAGAAGTAGAGTTTTTCTCTCAAAAGTTTTAACGTATTGTTGATAATTGTCACTCTCAATTCCAATAGTAAGAAAGAAAGATATCAAATTTTGGAAGCAAAAATCCTCATGTCCTAATGACTTCATCATTATAACAAGTTCCTTGCCATCTTTTTGTTGTCTAACTTCATGAACACTCTGTTTATATTAAGACACAAAATCCTCTAGAAGACCTCAATATCCTCTTCAAATCCTCTAGAAGAAGTTGAGAAGACCTCAAGTGAAGCTCGAGAGGCGAGCTTCCCACCCAAAGTTTATATTTTGTGACTTGATATATATAAATAAGAACTAATCTTCAAATATAAAAACCTCAATGTCACTGTCGTTATATAAATAAATATATATTGTTTGCCAAAATCAAGCAAAGCTTGATTTTAGCAATTGATATAATGGCCTGAATCAAGCAAAGCTTGATTCCAGCCATTAGCATAATGTATTAACATGATTCTAGCATAAATTGAAATGTATAAATAAAGAGCTCTGGTACATTGAAAATACACACTTGAATATACAATTTCATTCTTTGCATTTCTCTCTTGAATTCTAACATGGTATCAGAGCCTAGGTTTAGGACAATGAGGTTCTATTTCTATGGTTATATGTATGTCTAGAAAAATTCTATCACCAAGATGATAATAGTCTAAGGAGGCTGAGATTTAAGTGAGACCGTTTGTTACCCCTCCAGTTTCCTGGAAATTTTTCTGGTGCATATTGAATCATATCAGCACAACACTTACTACTATCTTAGGCTATTGCTCTATGCCATCTAGGACCTCTGCCTTTGCCATTACAGTCCTCTGCCTTTACCACGCCTCTGTATACGCCTTGCCTTGTCAACAATATTGCAACGTGAGCGTTGACCTTATCGTGTAAGTCGCTCCTTTACCACGTCATCATTGACACATTGAAAGCTTCTTGCCAAGTTAGCAACGACACGTCAACCGTGCTTTTGCCACATCATCAGTGTCACGTCATTATTGATTCACCACATCATCATTGACTTTTCTCTTTAGTATCGACTTTGCTTCTACTTCAGCAATTTTGTCTTATTACAACATCAGAATTCTTGTCTTCCAATAGACAAAATGGAGATCCAACGTCCAATTTCTAGGATTTTAGATTGCCCAAATTCTTACACTTTATGGAGTCAAGGAATGCGGTCTTTTCTAAAAGGACGAAAATTTTGGCGTTATGTGACTGGTGATATTAAAACACTAGTTAAAGGAGACACTAAAGAAGATGACAAGTTTAGTCAGAGACTTGATGATTGGGATAGCAACAATCACCGGATTATTACATGGTTCCAGAATTAATCTATTTTGTCTATTCGTCTCCAGTTCGATCGCTATGAAAGTACAAAAGAAGTTTGGAATATGCTTGCCACTCAGTTTACTACCAAAGGACGATATCAACAGTATCATCTCTGGCAGTCTCTATAACACATGAAGCAAGAGCCCATTCAGTCTATCGCAAATTTCTATGCTCAGATGCAAAATGTATGGGATCAACCCATTCAGTCTTTCACCTTCTAAAGTATCTCCTTCCTTGTCAGTCGTATCTACCTAATCCACTTCGCACTTACGGCATCTTCATTTAGGTCATGTTTCCTTGACTAAATTACATTCACTTGTTTCCAATGGTCACCTTGGTACTAATAAGCTTGAAACATTTGATTGTGTGTTGTGTCCTTTGTCTAAACAACCTGCTTCGCCTTTCAATAATAGTGACTCTATTTCTTATGCTCCTTTTGATTTAATTCACACTTATGTTTGGGGTCCCACACCAACCCGTACTATAGGAGGTTCATAGTACTTTATCATTTTTATAGATGATTTTTCTCATTTTACTTGAATATATCTCTTGAAAAACAGGTTTGAAGTCTCTCAAACATATAAAAACTTTGTGACCATGGTACTTGATGTGCAAATTTTAATACTCGCAAGCGCATGAATCACTAATACCTAGCAATAAGTATACTCCTAAGGTCAATCTCTCGCGGAATTGCAGTGGTCTAAATTCTCAATTTATTTTCTTTAACTAAATTAAACAATTAATTAAATCCTAAACATTGTAACCAAAAGATTGATGAGATTAATCTAAAATAAAACTATAAACTAATTAAAATTAACGAATGCAATCTACTGAATGTGAATTAAATCAATGAGAGTGATAGTGGGGATTTAACTAACTTCTCAATCATGTATTGGAATGTTTGACAAATAAAACAATTAAATCCTAAGATCAAATTGCTGATTTTTCCACTAAGCCATAGAGAATTCTAATGATCATGTTTATTCTCTGTTTATAATCAACTAATTAACTTCTATGATCAAGTTGTTAACTAATTAATCGTAATCTGCACAAGGAAATCACACAACCATCCAAATCAAAACAATGATTATGTATTCAATTTGAACTCTTGTTTAATAGAGCTTAATTAAGGCAAGATGATCACTAGAACCATAATTCTCAATTTTAATTATAAAAAGTAGTTGGCCAGTCAAATTATCATTAAGACCATGAAGAACAATTAAGCAAGAAACAATCTAAAAATTTCATAAAAACATATCACCAAATACCCAATACAATCATGATAGTTAAGCTAAACACCCACAATATATTTAGCTGCTCATAATTAAACTCAAATCAATGATTTCAATGAATGAAGAACTAATCATATTGCAAATTAAGATAAAATTGAAAAGAAGTCGCCTAGGAATTGAAGTAGATTGATCCTCTTCCTTCTTTCCCTTGTTGAAAACTCACAATTTTCTCACACTAAGAACACACTCTCAAAAACGTAAAGACATCCAAAAGCTCCACAAAAGTCTCTTTCTTTTGTGTTAAACATATGTATTTATAGCCTAGGGTTTACTAAAGGTATCATTTGGAATAAAACAAAAGAAAAAATCGAGTAAAGATTAACAAAATCTATGCACTTAAGGGTCTTGGACGCTCATTGCAGCGAAAAAAATGATCTCTGTAGCGATTGTCCCATTGACTTCACGTTTACTTCCCAAAACACGCTCGTCGCGGCGACCAAAATTGGTTGTTACAATGATCATTCTTTTCCTCCAAAGACCCCAATATATTTAGAATTAGAAAACATCATAAACATAAGAATTATAGAGCTTTGAATCATATTTCTAACCCCTCACGAATCATCCAATTCTGAGGTCTACAGCTCGAGTTATTATTGAAATACCAAAGCGTGTTCAACCTTAGAACGTTTCCCATGATTTTCACGTCAACTTCATCTGGTACGACCTTTAGGTACTAAAACTGGAATATCTTTCTCTAGAAAACTCCGAATAATGAACCGTAAAATTCTCCATAAACTAGACTTTTAGAGCTTTCCGTGTGTATGCATGACATCACCCATTTATTGCTCAGGAATTTATGACAACCTCTAGAAGTTACGTCTTTCTCTTTAAGTTTCTGTCGCGGTACACTTTGGTCTTTTTTCAAAATGCGTTTATTTCCTCGTTTCAACTCCAATTCTTTACCCGTTTTACATGATTTCTTTAAAATGCATTCCAAGAGCTTATGTACCTTCAAAATGGTAAAAACCACCTCAAAGTAACATATTCTTAAGGTAAAACACATAATTGAAAGCCAAAAATATAACAAAATACTAGGACAAATATTGGTTTATCAAATTCCCCCAAACCAAGATTTTGCTAGTCCTTGAGCAAAACAACAATGAAGAAAAACTCAACTAAAACTTTAGATCTTAAAGTGCACTGTAATTAGCAACCAAATACATTCATACAATTGTATTTAAAATCTTAACACAACAAAACATATTGTGCCGATACAATTCACACCACACTACCATATTCCACTTCCTAAAACATATCCATCTCGATTTTCCCCAAACTTAACGTCAAGAATAGAAATTCGCTTCAACTCTAGATCTCACAAGATTCGCTCATTATATCTCACCGATCCTAGACTTACGCACTCATCAAACATATGTGAGTAGAAGTTATATAGACAAAGAATAACAAATATATTCTCGCACAAGAATATGGGTATAATCAATAAACGCTCATGTACACTACAATAATTTAGGCTTTTTGCAATAAAATTAATTTGTCACTATAAATATCAAAATTGTGACCATTTCACTAATATGAGAAATTTTGGGCGTCACCAGGTTTGTCACATTAAGCTCGTACTCTTAAGTGTATGGTGACGAAAAAGTGTTTGG
>WYDK02075733.1:0-10092 GCA_009867345.2 Toxicodendron radicans | reverse complement strand
TTAATTGATTATAACTGATTAATTGATTAGAATTGAATCAATTGATTAATTGATTGTAATTGATTAATTGATTAATTTATTAGAATTGATTAATTGATTATAATTAAATCAATTGATTAATTGATTATAATTAAATCAATTGATTAATTGATTATAATTTATTAATTAATTGATTAATTGATTAGTATTGATTAATTGATTAGTATTGATTAATTGATTACAGTTGATTAATTGATTATATTAGATTAATTGATTATAGTTGATTAATTGATTAATTGATTAGAATTGAATCAATTAATTGATTGATTGTAATTGATTAATTGATGAATTTATTAGAATTGATTAATTGATTATAATTGAATCAATTGATTAATTGATTATAATTGAATCAATTGATTAGTTGATTATAATTGATTAATTGATTAGTATTGATGAATTGATTAGAATTGATGAATTGATTAGAGTTAATTAATTGATTATAGTTTATTAATTGATTATAGTTGATTAATTTATTATAATTGATTAATTGATTAGAATTGATTAGAATTAATTAATTGATTAATATTTAATCAATTGATTATAATTGATTAATTGATTAGTATTGATTAATTGATTAGAATTGAATCAATTGATTAATTGGTTAGAATTGAATCAATTGATTAATTGGTTAGAATTGATTAGTATTGATTAATTGATTAGAATTGATGAATTGATTAGAGTTGATTAATTGATTATAATTGATTAATTGATTAGATTTGAATCAATTGATTAATTGATTAGAATTGAATCAATTGATGAATTGATTAGAATTGATGAATTAATTAGAATTTTGATTAATTGATTAGTATTGATTAATTGATGAATTGATTAGTATGATTAATTGATTAGTAATGATTAATTGATTATAATTGATTAGTATTGAATATTGATTAATTGATGAATTGATAATAGTTGATTAATTGATTATAATTGATTAGAATTGAATCAATTGATTAATTGATTAGAATTGAATCAATTGATTAGAATTGATTAATTTATTAGTATTGATTATAATTGATTAATTGATTAGTATTGATTAGAATTGATGAATTGATTAGAGTTGATTACTAGATTGTAATTGATTAATTGATGAATTGATTAGAATTGAATCAATTGATTAATTGATTAGAATTGAATCAATTGATTATAATTTATTAGTATTGATTAATTGATTATAATTGATTAAATCATTAGTATTGATTATATGATTAATATTGATTAATTGATAATGATTGATTAATATTAATTATATGATTAGCATTGATTAATTGATTAATTGATTATAAATTAAAAGTATTTTTTTCTAAAAAAAGTACTATTTTTAAGGGAAATTTTTTTTTTAAAAAGTCAACCCGCCTGGTTGGCGGGTTGTGAAAGTCAGGCCCAACCCGCCCTGCATATAAATATGGCCCAACCCGCCCCCATGCAAGGGCGAGTTAGAGTCGGGTTGAAGCAGTTCTGGTTAGGGCTGACCCGTCTAACCCGGCCTAAATTTCCAACTCTAGAGACTGGTCCCAATTTTTTAGGGACTAGGCCCATGCTCGTTTATATATGGGAGGGCCTGGCTTGGACCGGTCCTAACAGCCCTTGCCCAATTTCAAAAAACTCCCCTATTTTTATAAATTTTGAGGGGGGGGGGGGGTTGGTAATTTATTAGAAAATTTAATTTTTAATTAACAAATAAAATAATTATATTTATATAATTTAATCCATTATAACCATTTAATCAATTCTTAATCAATTAATAAATTCTAACCATTAATCAATTCTAATTCAAATAAATTAACCAATTCTTATTCCAATTAATCAATTCTAATTCCAATCAATTAATCAATTCTAATTTCAATCAATTAATCAATTCTAATTCAATCAATTATAATAAATTTAAATGAATTAATCAGAAGTGTGTTTATGCATTAATATGTAAGTTGAGTTTGTTTAATACATATTGATGAGAAATGCTTTCGATTGGCATAAACATTGAATGCTAAGTATAATGAATGGATGAGAAATATAAGAATATGATTGTTTGCATTTTGATGTTGGCATGGGTAATATAGTGCCCGTTCTTGTGCATATTAAGCCATAATGAAAATGTGTTGTTTATGGCTTAGAAAATTGTTGGTTAAAGTGTTTGAGTATATAGATTTGAGATATGACATTTGTATTTGGTAAAAGAGTAGTAGAATGTAGATATAATTGATGACATGTCATATTAGTTTGCCATTTTTATATGGTTAAGAATAGAAAGAAGAATAGAGAAATTGTTTAGTCATGTATAAATATTGCATATCATGCACATCATGCATGTAAGCCTAATATTTATAGAAATTGAATTGTTAATAAGAATAAAAGAAAAGAAAATGCATATTCATGTGCATTAATACATGAGCAAGATAGTTAAAGAATTAAAGAATTTATAACATTCTAATAATTTATAGATATTATTAAGAATGTAAAGAGAATGTTGTAGCGATGGGGAACCTGTGAGTTAGTCGAGTGGCGGCCTAGAGAAAGAAATGTCTACATGCACACTGCCTTAAGTGAGCGGCACTAGAGAAAGAAAGAACATTTGCTCACATGTCCAAGGTTCAGAATTCATGCATCAACCTAGTTCGATAGGCAAGAGAATAAGAAATAATAGAAAGAATAGAAAGAGAGAAAGAATATAAATAAGAAAAGAAAAATTAGTTATCTTGCTCATGTGTTTTACTAAGCACATTGATAGAATTTCATATACCATGATACATGCATTGATAGAGAAATCATGTGTATGCGTGTATACTTAGTATTATATACGTTGTGTACTTTGAGGAATAGTATACATATTGAGAAATAGTCGAATGGTAAGAAAGACAGTAATGAGAATAGAAAATGAGAAAATTAGTTAATGGAGATAAGAAAGTAGTATAGAATGATTTACTTAATGAGCAATTAGTGCTCGCTCCATTACTTTTAAAGTCTTTGTAGGTAATAAGTGACGTGCGATCGGACGAGAAGTCTACGGGCGAGGGAGCATTTAGAGGGCCACTGTTGAGATATTTTATTTTGGGATATGTATATGTTTTTGAGGAAAGTTTATGTGAATATATATTTAATATCTTAGTAAGTATTTTATATGTTACTTTTACAAGAAATAAATTTTCCGCTCGCCTACATTTTAAATCATAAACATATTTCATATATCATGAATCATACAGATAATTTAATTAACTTATATTATATTTTAACATATTTTTCCTTAAGGATACCTAGCTAGAAAAAAGTATTACATTTTTTGTATCAGAGCAGTGGTTTTTGGGAAAAAAGAGTTTATTAAGAGTTGACAGTGTGCCTCTCCCGTTGTGTTAACGTACAGTCACTGATTGATGTAGTTATTTCTTTTCCTTACCTACATTAGATAAGTTGAGTTAGTTACTAATAGTATTGATGTTGTGTGTTTTTAGATGAGGCATATTACGCGATCCAACAATAAGAGTAAGAATGTTCAGGGTACGAGGGAGTCATCCAACTTGTCCGGATCCGTCCCTCCTGGGTTAGATGAGGCAAGGATATATAGTCTCATTCAGCAAGCAATGAGGGACAATCAAGAGAGAGTTTCCCCGAAGAGAGTTGAGACGCTAGTGGTTATACCGACCATTAGCACTGATTGAGGGAGACATGCACCTCCTGCTGTACAGAGTCGTATTGAGCCCATTTATGGATTACCCAATCAACACCAGCCATCAGAGTTTAGAGGTACCAGTGATCTAGTGGTGGTAGAGAAATGGATTAGAGTAGTAGATCATACCACAACATTGTTCCCTATGACAGACAGGGAGAAGATAGGTACGCCAGTTTCTTGTTTAAAGGTGATGCCCAAATTTGGTGGGACTTGATGGAGGATACTCACGATGTTACCACCCTGACATAGGTAGATTTTAGACACCTGTTTGAGTCAGAGTACCGAACAACTGACAGGGTTTATGAGAAGACGCAGGAATTTACTAACCTGCGATAGGGGACAAGTTCAATAAAGGAATATTCCGTCAAATTTAATTCTCTAGCAAGATTTGCACCGGGCATAGTCAGTACACCACAGTTGAGGATGGATAAGTTCGTGCACGGGTTAGATCCAGAGATAGCTAAAGATGTAATGGCAAGTGCTCAGCCTCATCAGACTTATAGTGAGGCCTTAGAGAGAGCTCTTCAGGCGGAGGTATTTGTGAATAAATTAGCCCGACCAACTTCATCTACAGCAACCCCCAATATTACATCCAGTGCTCCACCGAGGGAAAGATTTGATGTTTCTAAAGATAGAGAGAAAAGGAAAAAGATTTTAGCCTAAGAAGAACAAGAAAGATTGGAGGAACAAAAGGCAAAGGCCTAATGAGTTTCCAACATGCCAGAAATGTGGGAAGAAGCATACTGGAAAGTGTCTCATAGATTTGGGCAAGAATGTTTGTTATAGATGCAGACAGTCGAGACACTTGATGAGAGACTATAGAGCCCCTCTACCACCAGCAAGACAGACACCAGCAGGACAAACTTCTAGGGTGTTTACATTTGCCTAGAGCCAAGCAGAAGCTAGCCCATCTGTAGTTACTAGCCAGTTATTGTTCATTCAGGCCCTCTTTATGCATTAGTTGATTCAGGAGCCACACATTCTTTCATTACTCACGGGATTATAGAAAGGTTGGGTCTAAAACCTATTACAGTGAGACAACCTATCAAAATAGAGTTACATGATGGTGATAGTGTAGTGAATCGAGAGTTACTTATGGGGGAGACAGTGGTGATCTATGATAGAGAGTTGATAATAGACTTGATTGTATTCGATATGCCCGACTTTGATGTTATTTTGGGCATGGATTTCCTGGAGAGATACGGAGTAGAGATTGATTGTTGAAAGAAGAAAGTCAGATTTAATCTTGATGATAGTGATAAATTTAGCTTTGAAGAGGGCCATCAGCTCAGTATGTTAATCGGCATTGTAAATGCTAGAAATATGTTGAGAAAATGGTGTTCTGGGTACGTTGCTCATGTGGTAACTAGCAGCGATACTTCCCGACCAGAGATTTGAGATGTGCCAGTGGTCAGGGAGTTTCCAAATGTGTTTTTGGATGATTTATCGAGATTACCACTAGAAAGAGAGGTGGCGTTCAGTATTAAGTTAGCACTTGAAACATAACCAATTTCTAAGGCCCATTACGTATGGGCCTAGCAGAACTCCAAGAACTGAAGAAGCAACTCTAAGAACTTTTGAATAAGGGTTTTATCCAACCTAGTCCTTCTTTCTAGGGTCCTCCAATTTTATTTGTGAAGAAGAAAGATGGGTCACTACAGATGTGTATTGATTATAGAGAGTTAAATAAGGTGATAGTAAAGAATAAATACCGGTTATCTCGTATTGATGATCTATTTGACCAACTTAAAAGAGCAGGAATGTTTTCTAAAATTGATTTGAGGTCGGGTTATCATCAGGTAAGGGTCATAGAGTAGGATATTGCCAAAACTACTTTCCGGGCCCGATACGGGCATTATGAATTCGTTGTTATGCTCTTTGGTTTGACTAATGCACCAACATTTTTTATGGACTTGATGAACATGGTGTTTCAAGATTGACTCAATCGATTCATAGTGGTGTTTATTAATGATATTCTGGTCTATTCCAAAACAAGAGAGGAACATGAAGAGTATTTGAGATTTGCGCTACAGCGATTGAAAGATAAGAAGTTGTATGCCAACTTTTCTAAGTGTGAGTTTTGGTTGGACCAAGCCATATTTCTGGGACATGTTATTTCGAAAGAAGGTGTAGTGGTAGATCCCAGTAAAGTAAAGGCAATCTTGGAGTGGCAGAGGCCTAAGACAATGAAAAAGATTATAAGTTTTTTTAGGGTTAGCAGGATATTATTGACGATTTTTAGCAGGTTTTGCCCAATTGGCTGAGCCCCTTACAGCTCTTACCAAACAAGGAACTCTTTTTTTATGGAAAGATGCATGTGAAGAGAGTTTCCAAGAATTAAAGAGAAGACTGACTACAACTCCTATTTTGGTGTTACCACATGAAAGTGTAGAGTATGATATTTATACTAATGCCTCTTTACAGGGCCTTGGAGTAGTATTGATGCAGCTAGGTAAAGTAATAGCTTATGCTTCTGAGCAATTGAAAGAGTATGAGATGAGATACCCTACCCATGATTTAGAGTTGGCCGTTGTGGTTTTTGCATTGAAAATATAGAGGCACTACTTATATGGGGTGAAAAGTATTATTTATATTGATCATAAGAGTTTGAAATATTTCTTCACCCAAAATGAGCTGAATATCAGACAGAGAAGATGGTTAGAGCTAGTAAAAGATTATGATTGTGATATTAAATATCAGTCTAGTAAAGCCAATGTGGTAGCAGATGCCTTGAGTAGAAAAGCCTATTTGTCCTATCTCACAGTGCAGAAAGAGTTGCTAAAAGAACTTTACAGAGAGCAGATAGAGGTGGTACCAGGAAGAATTATCAGATTAGAAGTTCATTCTACTTTACGGGAAGAAATAAAAGGGAAACAAGTTATCGACGAGTGGTGTCAGAAAATGAGTCGGCAAGTACTGGAAGGCAAATTACTAGAGTATCAAATTATAGAAGGTGTTATTCGTTTCAAGAATCGTGTATATATTCCTCAGTGTGATAAGTTGAGAAAGAAGATTTTTATGGAGGCTCATGACATATCATATACTGCCCATCCTGGAGAAGCTAAAATGTATCAATATTTGAAGAAGGGCTATTGGTAGCCAGGTATGAAGAAAGATATTAGAGATTATGTAGAAAAATGTTTGGTGTGTCAATAGGTTAAAACAGAGCATCAGAGAACATCAGGACTGCTTCAGCCACTCGGCATTCCTGAATGGAAATGGGAATATATATCGATGGATTTTATTACAAACGTTCCAAGAGTACAGAAAGGATTTAATACGCTGTGGGTAATAGTTGACAGATTAACCAAATCAGCGCATTTCCTTCTAGTAAAGGACAATACTACCTCAGATCAGCTGGCCCAAATTTATATTAGAGAGATAGTTAGACTGCATGGGATACCCAAGACGATAGTATCAGATAGAGATTCCAGATTTGTTTAAGCATTTTGGACTAGTTTACAGAGATCCTTGGGTACGAGATTAGCTTTCAGTATAGCCTATCATCCGCATTTAGGTGGCCAAACTGAAAGAAAAAACCAAGTGTTGGAAGACATGTTAAGGGCTTGTTGCATGGATTATAAGTCAAATTGGCACGATATGCTACCATTGATAGAATTTGTTTATAATAATAGTTATCAATCGACAATCAAGATGGCTCCATATGAAACTCTCTATGGCAGAAGATGTAGATCTCCACTGCATTGGGATGAAGTAGGAGAGAAAGATTCTCTAAATGCAACTCTTGGGTCAGAAATGACTTAGAAAATGATAGAAGATGTCAGGTTGATAAGAAATATAATGAAGCAAGCCCAAGATTGACAAAAGAGTTATGCATATTTGAAAAGAAAAGTTATGGAATTTGAAGTGGGAGATAAAGTGTTTGTTAAGATTTCCCCCTACAAACGCATCTTACAGTTTGGTGGAAAAGGAAAGCTTGCTCCTAGGTACATTGGACCCTTTGAAGTGTTGTAGCAAGTGGGAAATGTAGCTTACAATTAGCGCTACCACTAAATATGGATAGGGTACATGATGTTTTCTACGTATCAATGCTTCAAAAATATATCAGTGATCCCTCCCATATATTGACAGTTGAGGAAGTGGAATTAGAAGAGAATCGTGTGTATGAGGAGCGTCCAGTTCAGATACTTGACAAAAAAGTTAAAGAGCTCCGAAACAAGAGCATTCCACTAGTGAAAGTTTTATGGAGGAATCATAAAGTAGAAGAATCTACATGGGAAGTAAGCAAGATATGCACAACCGCTACCCGGAGCTATTTGTTTCAATTTCGAGGAAGAAATTCTTTTAGGGGGGGAAATTTAATGCCCACACCAAGGTACGTAAATTATATATTACATTCTCATACCCTTAGTAATATTTCTTTGGAGTTGCCTTAAAAGGATTTGTAGAAATTCATATTAAATTTTCACTAAGGGTAAAATGGTCTTTTCACATGGAATTAGAAGAAAAAGTGGGGAATGAAATAGAGTAAAATAATGTGAAGAATGTGTTGAAAGTGAGGGCATTTAGGTAAAAGAACAAGTGGCAAAGTTGTAATTTTTACCAAGTGCAAGGGTAAAATGGGAAACTATATATATATATATAAGTTTAGAAAATGCTAGAACCCTAGCATTTCTTCTTGTCTTTGCCGACTTACTCCCACCCATTTTCTCTCAATATTTCATCAAAGTCTCAAAGCCAATCAAGAGAAATTAGTTAGGAAATTTGTAGAATTTTTATTCCTTAGTGTTCCTAAGGTAAGAATCTAAGGTTTTATGGTGTTTTTAATGTTTTAATGTATGAGTTCTCATGTTTTTTTATATGTTTTAGATTGAAGAAAAGGAAGAAGGAATTTAAATGAGAATTGTAGCCAAAAGTGTTACCAATCAAGGTAAGTAAATCATATGTAAGTTTGGTTCATATATAGAATTGAATTTTGATGGAAACTTAATTGTTTATGTTACATGTTTAAGGTGAGCAAGTGTTGAATATTTAGAAATTGGTTGATGAAGAATGATGAATATATGTTGATATCTTTATGGAGTGCATGATTATGTAGAAATAATTGATGGAAAGTTGAAATTATATTGGCTTGGTGAGATGTGAATTCGGCCAAGAGTATTTGTAGTCCTTATTGCATTTTGATTTATTATATGATGTTATTTCCATGGGTATTGTGATGAAGTGATGAGAATTTGTAATGTTCATGAAGTGTTGAAATTCGGCCAAGAGTAGAAAGGTTGGGCCATTATGTAATAGTTGGTTTGGTTGATGAGAAATTATTGAATATTGATTGTGTGATTGTGTTTATGCTATTGGGAAAGTAGAATTGATGAGGAAATTTGAGAAAGAATATTGTTGGCAAAGAAGTGTGTTTATGCATTAATATGTAAGTTGAGTTTGTTTAATACATATTGATGAGAAATGCTTTGAATTGGCATAAACATTGAATGCTAAGTATAATGAATGGATGAGAAATATAAGAATATGATTGTTTGCATTTTGATGTTGGTATGGATAATGTGATAAGCCTAAGTTTGTATCGTTTTGTGCTTAAGTTTATTAGGATTATCGAGTGCTTTCAGATTTGTTTTGATCTTGATTACTACTAAATTGTGTTTATTTCATATTTCAGAAAAAAAAAAAGGGTTTTGATGAGCGAAACTTGGCAATTCTAAGCGTTTCCGTGATGAAAAGCAACATTCCGATGTTTGGTGACGTTTTGAGGCAATTAGAAGAGTTCTGGATGCATCGGAGCCATGTGAAAGCCAAAGAGAATGAAGATCCAAGAGAAGCAGCTCACAATGGTAAAACTGTAAATTGATGAACAGTAACTTCGCTGCGACGACAAACCCTCTGGAATTCCAGACTTACGGGCAGAACTAATCATGCTTCACTCAAACAAACATATCTTGCGCTACACAACTCCAAATGACGTGATTTGTGTTGCATGGAAAAGCTAAGTGACAGATCTACAACTTTCATGTTTTAGTCGTAATCCAATTCGGCCTGGACATGGGTTGCAAAGTGGCATGAAAGTCACATCATAGCAGAGTTCCTGCATTACGGGTTTTTGCTTCTTCGCTGCGTCGACAACTGGAAAATTAGAACGTAGCATTTCGTCTCAGCTTTAGTTAGGGTTTTGGGAGTTAGTATATAAAGAAAACTTGCTCATTTGAGAGAACATCTCGACCCTTTGGAGAGAGAGCAGCCTTGGGAGCATTTAGGAGAGAAATGAGTGATTTTTTAGAGAGCGCTCTCTCCCTCTCCTTGTTCTTCTTCTTCTTCATGTATTTGAGGTTTAATCTTTCCTTTATTTTCTGTTTTTAGTTTATTTTAGTGTAATCTTTACTTTTATGTTATGTAGTTAGTTTGTAATCCTAGGGTTT
>WYDK02075722.1:0-10093 GCA_009867345.2 Toxicodendron radicans | reverse complement strand
GCTGTAATTGTACGTACTTGTAAAGAACTCAAGGTAGGATTCTAATAATTTGTCCACAGTTTGTCAATTAATGACTTTAATATATAATACTTGGTTAAAATATAAGAAAAAAGTTGAATAACTTAACATTTGTTTGTTTAACCAAAGGTATCAACTATTTATACCTAGTAATCATATAAATGGTTTTTTAGTAAAAGAAAATCAAGACATCTTTTATTATTATCAATCAAACAAATTAATTAGTAATACAAATAATCATTCAAAAGGTATTTCAGTAAAAAGTTAGTTAAAGACATTTATTATTATTATCAATCAAATACGTTAATTATTAATACCAGCTAATCACAATAATAATTTATACCCAATAATTTATAAGGGAACCTTATCTTTCAATTAATGTTATTACTAGCAAATAAAACATTATATTAAGCGAACGCCCCATAGTCAAACAGCGTTTAAGTAACACTAACACCCGCCACCGTTTAGCTCACCGGACCAGCACTCTCTATAAACTTTGGCGCGAAAATGCTCCCAAACTCAATACTCACAAATTAGGGTTTTACTTTCCTCTCAATTCACTCTAAAGATTCCTCTCAACAATGTCAAATTCCTGTGATCAGCTGGAGGAAATCAAAACTCTGATATCTTCAAACTCCAAGCAGAACAAATCATTCGGTTACTCTTCTCTCTTGCACTTTCAAGAACAGTCCACTAGTATTCCGTCCGCAGTTCAAGCTCTTGCTCAAAATGTCCGCTCCCTAATCGCTTCAATCCTATGCGATATCTCTGATGATGATGAAGAAACGTAAGAAACGAGCAGGCAAATCTGTTTTTTGAATTTCAATATTTATCTTAATTTGAACGTGATTTGTATATAGTTTTTTTTCCCTACACATCTATTGATTCGTCTTTTTATTGAAACGAATCATGTTTTATTTTATTTTCAGTGCAGCACAGGCTTTGAAGTGCTTGGGATTTATGATTTACCACCCATCTCTTGTTGCCACAGTTTTGGGTAAGTGTTGCATAAATTATCTGACTAATGAGTGACTGCTAACTTTACTTTATTTTTTTGGATTTCTTGTTACTTTTGCTTGAATTCTTTGAGTAGTGAGTTTGACTAATTCTAGTTCTTTAATTTACATTTTGCAACCATGTGAGGCCTTAAACTGCAAACTCTTGTGTGCTTTTATTACTTGTTTTTTCTTGTCTGTCACTGACAAAGTGTTTTGTACTTCATTTTGTTGGTGTGCAGTGGACGATGCCAATTTGGTTTTACAGTCATTGACCAAACTTATAATGGCCACGAAATTAAAGGTAAATTCAAATTACCGAATAGTGGTACTGACTTTTTCCATTTGGTTTGATTAAAAAAATTTGACTTGTTCACCTCTTATTTGCAGTCAGTTTGTAATTTAGGTGTGTGGTGTATATCTATCCAACAATTGAATGCGTCATTTCTTGCTGCTCATTTCCATTCACTGTTGCGAGCTGTTTTATATGCCCTTGACAATCCTATTGGTTCTTTGTCAATAACATTTGAGGCTTTACAGGTATGACCATTTGTCCATAGATTTAACTGAGGTGCTACTGTTTTTGGTATGTGTGGTGCCCGTGCGGTTCCTTGTATTCGGACCAAGACACTGCTAGTGCTTAAGATATTAAATGTAATATCTTATTTCCTACAACATTAGAGATATATTGGCAAATCTTGTTTTATGTTTTCTCCTACAAGAAACAGTCAAAAGGGGTTTAGGATATAGTCTGAGTCTGTACTTTCTCTGATGGACCAGGAAAGGATTTGGGTTCATGGCTTAAGCTACTTCTGGTAGGAAATGCAATGTGTATGAATTGACTAATCCAGCCATTTCATAAGTCTAGACAACATTTTTATAGCAAGTTGTCGCAGATTCTTTTTGTGCAGAAAATAGGAGAAAATAACAATAAGTGATCGTAAATGTCATATGTTTCAACATTAGCATATCTGCAAATGAAGGAATCTTATACATGGAATGAGATGATTATGTTGCTATCCTAATATGTGAATCATGGTGTTAATTTTAAGCATGTAGCAATACTAACAGAGTTAAACTCTACCAATTTGGTTTTTTATTGCTAAATTTGGCAATCACATATCTTGGCAGTGAATAAATGCGTATACATGCTCTAACAGATCCGAACCTTATTTACAATATTCAAGAATTCCAAGTTTTTCAAATTAGCAAACTGTGAATCTCACTTTATACATGCATAGTTTGCATAGATTAGTTCTTGATGTTAATTTTTTTTATTAAATCTTGAGCATGAAATTTATATGTAGTTTATTTAAGTAATTCTTGTAAGATGATGAGTTCTTAACATCTGAGTTGTGTTTACAGTGAGAAAATGCCAGCTTTGTCTTCCATACTAAATCTCTGATTCTGATGTAATAGGCTGTGATGAAGTTAGCTGCTCAATTAAGTGAAAATATGAGAGAATTGTCACATATATGGGTTCCTCCAATATGTAGAAGACTTCTTAGCAGTGATAAGAAAGAAAGGGACATGTCAGAAAGATGTTTGTTGAAAATTAAGTCCACAATGTTTCCTCCTACACTAGCTCTGTCTAAGGTACATTATTAACAATTTTTTCTTTTTCATTTTTTCCTCTCTCTAGCTTAAATTTTATTTTTTGCATCTTGTACCACTTATACTCAACAAGGTGAAATATCCACAGTTTGGTGCATGTGTAACTCAATGATAGTCTGTATAATTGTGCTACCTATATAACTGTCCTGTTATTAACCATCATATTCTAATTGAAGAGATGAATACCTGAATGGTTATATTGTCTTTTTGGCATCCTTTGAGCAGTGGGAAGAGGCAGAACCCTCTCGTGTAGTATTTTACAAGAACATTTTAGTTGTCTCTGTTTGCATAGCAGATCCTTCGGACAACATTACCAGAGTTGGAGTAACCTTACATTTATTTTCATCAGTACTTGTTAAAATCTGCAAATGACTTTTATTCTTTTAGCTAAACTTGAAAATGAATTTTGTTTTCTAGCAAAATTTGTCCAAGATAAACTCAATTATGTTATGGTACATAAAGTGGACTGTCACCTTTATGACAATTGTAACTTGTATAATTTTATGATTGAGTTTTGAAATATGTATGTTCAAATACTTTATGCGAATAACGTACCATTAAATATCAGAAATTGGGTGTATCATATATTTTTGATAAATTGTTTGAATTTTACTTTTTTATTTTTTCAATTGAGTGCCTGAAAGGGTGGCTTGTCAATTGTTTCAATTGCTGATCATATTTCTTATGGAATATTTCCATCTGTTTTAAACAGGCACTTGGTGAAGAAATGAAGCAAAATTTACTCACTAGGATGAAAGATTTTATAAACCAAGACATGAAGATTCAAACTATCCAAGCATGGGGATGTTTCATCCGCCTACTAGGATCTCATGCTATGAAGAAAAATAGACATTTAATTAATGACATGCTAAAAGTTCCTGAGCTGACATTTCCAGATCACAACCCACAAGTCCAGATTGCTTCACTGGTATTACTTAAAAGAATTTTTTTCGTTTGTGTGTGTGAAAATGGATTGCTATAATCAATCACTATCTTTTGTCGTTTTAGAATGCTTACCGACGAAAATACAGAATCTTAGATGAAGTTTATGTTTAAACTCTATCCTCTTTTGGGTGTGCACTTCATGTGGTGCTTTTTGGACGATAAGTGTAAAGTCATGGGCTTGGTCATAACATGTGAGCTTGTAATGCTGATCTATGATTCAGTTGTGAGGCATATGTTGTGCCTGTTGTATCGAACTCTAGAATTTCATGTTCAATCTTGTTCTCAAAAACTTGGCTTCTTAAAGCTTGTCCCAGATTTGGGTCAGGCAGGGACCGATCTACAATGTAGTGTTAATAATTAACTCATGATATATCTTCACATCACATATTTCAGAAATATTGAATGTTGATGTGCTGGGTATTAATTGGCCTATTAAACAAATTTGTGGCTTGGTTTTGCAGGTTGCCTGGGAAGGTCTTATTGATATTCTTATTCACCTACCAACACTACCTTGTGGGACAAACAGAGATGTCGAGAATGGCTATCAAAATTTGAGAACACCTAGAGAAAATAGTCATGACATCCAAGAAAATGCGGTTCTCAAAAGCATAAAGCTAATAATGACACCTCTAATAGGCATCATTTCAAGTAAATGTGAAGTATCTGTTAGCTCATCCTGTATGAATACATGGTGTTATCTGCTACATAAACTCGATACCTGTATTAACCGCCCATCGGTGATGAAATTGGTGTTGGATCCTTTCCTGGAAGCAGTTTTTCAGAATGGACCTCATGGTAAGAATATTTGGTCATGGAATCTGTGCCTAGAACTGCTTGATGATTTTATACTTGCCAAGTTTAAAGATGTGAACTGTGACACAAATGGCCTGATAACTGATAATTTATCGGCTAGAACCTCTGTGCTTGAACCTTCAACATCAGGTAAATGCTATCGGAAGCTGTATCCGATTAAATGGTTGCCATGGGATCTTTGTCAGGTGGACTCCTTTATAAATATAATTAGTATTATCACTTGTCACTTGTCAATGGAAAAAGTCTCCTGTGAAGACAGAAATTCGGCATGTGATGCTGTTTTAAAGATATTTAGATCTGTTATAAAAGCAGTCAAAATGGAGTTCAAAAATTTGGCTATTGATTACAAGGATATTATGTTGTGTTTAAACTCAATATTAAGGTTCACAGCAAAGATATGTGAAGATTTATCTTCAGAAGGAAAAGGTAGTAATGGCATGCATCATGCTTCTCTGTCATTTATTGAGGCTGTTACTGAGGAGTTAGAACCTTCGATCCTTGGATCCCCTTTATACAAGGTTGCATTAGACCTCAAGTGCATTGAAAAGCAATTATCTGGTAATGACATTAAACATGCAAAAGTTCTAGGTATCAGTTCTGTCACTTACTTGGATATGGTTTCACCCATGGTTTATTTAATGGTCATCTACATCTGTGAGTTGGTTGGTTTAACTTTGAATAAACCCAAAATGGAGTTTATTATACAAAAATCTCGGAAGTTCTTCAAATTTTTATTTTCTTCTTATGATCCCCTGGAAGTTCTTCTAGCTACTAATGGTTTATTGTATAATCGCACAAGATACAGCCACTTGCAGATATGGGTTGCACTAACTGAAGAGCTAAAAGAGTGGATAGATAGTGTGAAAGATCTCTCATTCTTATACAAGGAATCTGTCAGCACATATTGTCTTGCCATTTACCATCTCTTGTCCTACCCATTTGTTATATACCCTTGTCTTCTACCAAACTCAACCCCAGTCAAAGTCAGGAGCTCCTTAGAAGAAACTCCTGTTTCATCAGAGAGAAGTATTGAGCTCGAACTGGTTATTGAAGTGTGGAAGGCACTTTATGCTTCTGTTAGTACCTCAAAAATTGAATATTCCACTAGGAGCAGTTTCCCTGAGGACCTGTGTTCAGTAATAAATAGGTGTCTTGATGATAGTACTAGCATGCTTGTGTCTAGTGCTGAGATCAATTCAAGTAATGAGGATCTGGATCTTAATCTTTTATGTTTATCTGGTGATGTTATGATCTTTATCCTGGAGCATATCACGACTTCGGAAATAAGTTCAAGGTCGGCCGAAACTAAACTTGATGGTGGCTATAAAATCTCTGGTGACATCAACAATATCTTGGGATTTTCTGCCAGGTAAATGCAGAGGCTGCTGATCATAATCTAGCCAAAGCCTCATGAATTAATGGTAGGGTGTTAAAGCGTCAATCCATTGGAGTTGTAATTTGTGAGATGCTACCTTTAGAATCTTTGGACGTCCTTTTGAGTTATTGTTTCTGTTAACCTTTTGTTTTTTTTTTCTTCCTTCTTATTTTTTTTTTAAAATAATAATAATAATAAATGCACCATTTATAGTGTTCATAGTTAAGTGCAGCTGCCTGGCAAAGGTGGCCTAGCTACTATCTTTTTCTAGAGTGGGTGGAGTCCTAGAAACAGACAATTTTTTACCTATTGTTTTTGAAGTGCCAAAACTTTGAAAATTTTGGCCAAACCCTTAGTTGATTAGTATGAAGATGAGGTCGGTGGAGTCCTGGACAAAGGAAGTCTAGAACCCTCTTTTTTTTTGGGCCCAAACATATGATTGATCAATAAGAATATGAGAACTTGGGCAAGTTTTATGATCTCAGAAGTTCTGAAGTCATCGGGCTCCTGACTTTTTTATCAGACCAGATCCTGCTGACCCAATAGTGATGCAGTTATCTTCGGTTCTTCACTTGGGTGCACTTTGCTTAAGCAATTGTTTCATATGAGGAGTGTTTTAATAAAAGATGAAACGGTTTGGTGCATCCATATTGCATTTTGAAGTGGGACATCAATATATTGACAACTAATAATGTTGGCAATGGATTACTTTCATTGAATTTTCAATAGGACCTTGTTTCAAACATTCTAAACTCAAAATATTACCTCATTGGTTGTTGTTAGAAAGATATAGGTTTACTTAAAAAAAATTGTTTCAAGGGAATGGTTCTTTTCCCCAGCTGTTCCTTAACTCCCCCAACTGCTATTACTCATGTTTCTTGTGGAATTTTATAGGTTCTTGAAGTTGTCAAGGATGAAGATAGGATCCAAACCGCTAAATGGTCCCCAGACTTCAAGGTATGTCTTACTAGTTACTAGAACTGTCCACTTATGCTTTAAGTTTTGTCTTTGTCCATTTAAATTATTTCATTTATTTCTATTTCTCACATCTCTTTTGCAGGGTATTTTCCGCATTGGCTAGCTTCGTTAATTGCCTAGTGTTGCAGCAAAATATTGTTTCATTTTTCAAGGTTTGTTTCTTAATTGTATTTACAGGGTCTACCATGTAACCAACCTCAGTGTGTTTGGAAGAATTCTGTGGAAGAATCTTTTCTGTTAAGCTTTTAGGTCTAGATTATGCATTTCTTTTGTAATTGAAGCCCTATTCAACTGTGTTTGGAGGTAATACCAACCTTTTCTAATAATATGTAGAATTATAGATGGTGCTAGCTATTAAAACAAGGATACTCAAAACTCAATTTGTGAGTTGTGATATCCTTTAGTCTAGGGATGAGCAAATCTGGGTATCCGGCCCAATTCCAAGGGATCGGAACCAGAACCGATCGGTTCTTTGGATTTGGAACCGGAATCGGAACCGGAACAGAAACCGGTTGATTTTGGTTCCTAGGTACCCAGAACTTGAACCTGTAACTACCTTGTAAATTTTTATACCCCTGATAGTCTAAAAAATGACAAATATACCCCTAAAAATTATAATTCATCCCCAAAAGTTTATAAAAAGTACAAATACACCTTAGGTACTCGTCGGTTCCACCCGGGTACCCGGACCTTGGTTCTAGGTCCAGTTTTCGATTCCGGTTCCTGAAGTGGTGCAACTGGAACAGGAGCTAGACCCCCACAAGATCGGTTTCACCAAATTTGGAACCAGAACTGATCCTACGTGGGCCGTTTCCGGTTCTACCTTTTACCTGTGTTCATCATCTCTATCCTTCATTAATGAAAAGAATAGACTCCATTGTTTTAAACAGGGTGAAGGAGAGAGATTCTGCAAAAAAAAAAAAAAAAAAAAAAAAAAGATTTGCAATTAAAAAGAAAATTTATTGGTCATTACACATTGATCTATTGATCTATTGGAGACCAGGACCTACAATAATTATTTTGGATTTTCTTTCTGAGGAATTATATTTTGGTTGTTTTCTTCCTTTCCAATGTTGTTCCATTGCAAGAAGTTTGTTGTCTCTCTTTCAGTTAATGAAGTTCGTTGTCCTGTACTCTTTTCTGCAGATAATTTCCTGTCCGCTGCTTCACTGGTTGTCAGGTGCCGAAATACAGGATCAAGCCACCAATGAGCAGCTTCAAAGACTATGGGCTGAAACCTTGAATTCTTTACAGAAGAGTAGGCCACCGATAATCTTCAATTCTGCCTTCCTCAAACTTCAGGCATGCCTCCTTGAGAAAGCCCTTGATCACCCAAGTTATTCCATTTCAGAACCCACTGTTTCCTTTTGGAACTCCACATATGGTAAACAAGTGGAGTTGGATTACCCTCAAAACTTGCTTCATGTCTTAGACAAGCTCTCAAGAAGCGGAAGAATAAACCTCTACACAAGAAACCAACCATCGCTAAAGAGATGTCATTCTGGAATAGAAGACATTACAACTCCACAGAAATACAAGGTGACTGCTACACATAACAGGAGCTCGAAAAGGGTAGAATTAATGAAGGAAATGATAAATATAACTGACCAGAGGGGTCAAATGCCCCCTAGTAAAAAAAGAAAGAGGTTGATACTCACTGAGCATCAAAAGGAGGTAAGACGAGCGCAACAGGGAAGGGAATGGGATTGTGGTGGACACGGTCCTGGAATTCGGACTTATACAAGTGTTGATTTTTCTCAAGGAAATGATGAATCACAAGAGACTCAAGACTATTAGAATTCTCAAAACATCATCGATGTAAATATTCTTTTGTGGATGGTTATGCAGAAGTGTTGTATGTAAATATCAGTAAATAAGTAATATGAATTTTATGGCAAAATCTAGTGGTTCTACTCTCGAATGTAATGTCAACCATAACCATCATCTTCATTTACAATAAGTCCCTCTCTGTATATTTTGATTATTTGAGCACTGAAGTTTTGGATGAGTTGAATGGTCTCAAAAATTACTGGGAAAATCAATGCGAATCAAAAGAGGACGTAAAAATTATAGAACAAATCATTTGTTGACAACTCTCTTTCTCATGTGGTTTCATTTTACAAACGGGTAATATTATTCGTATAAAGAAATTTACAAAGATTTTTTGTACAAAATAATTTGGTAAGAGATGACTGAAAAAGTGAATATGATAAGTTGATTTTTTGTATTCACTTTTTCATTTATCTCCTGTCATCTCATTTTGTACAATAAATCTTTGTAAATTTCTTTTTACGAATAGTATTATCGGTAAGAAAACGACTATTTTCTCACTCAATGATATGTAATGTAAAAGTAAGGAAATTTTTATTAAATGACACTAATTTGGGGAGGGAGTTGAAAACTAGCACTTTTTTTAAGTCTCTCAAAATATAGCACAATTTCATATTACACAAATTTGATGGACGAAATTGCCCCATATATAAACAATCCCTTACACTATTCATCAATCTTTCTCAAACCTAACTCAAGCCTCCCTCCATTGCAACAATTCAAAATTCCATTGGTTAAAAACCGTTTTTGCATTAGATTAAAGTTGACAAACAAGCAATTTGATTTGGTTTAAGCGAAGAAACACGCCCACACTGCATTCCAACTGTCCTGGTCGAAATTGCAATTTGATAAGGTATGTTATTTTCTTTTTCAAACAATTATCGAGAATGTTAGGATTGTGAGTTTAAATATTTGCTTTGGAGATGCATTTGATTGTGATATGTTGTTTTGATTGGGTTTTAGTTTTTGAGAAAGTTAGGGTTTGTTTTGAGTTTTTGAAATGATTTTTGGTTTAGATTTAGGGTTTAGGATGGGAGAAATTGTTGATTGGTAGTGTGAAATGGTGGAAAATTGGGGGTATTGGCATTGCAGAAGACGGTTACGACCTGCAATTTTTCTCTGATTGTGGTTTTTGGACGATTCGAATGCCCCTGTTGGACAAATTGCAGGTCGTTGTCGGGGAAATTTTCTGATACCCATACAGTCGAAGGGTATCGGACAATACTTTTAGGGTGCGTTTGGTTCAGGGAATGTTTTATTACTGTGAATGTTAGATTATCTTGGGAATCTTTAATAACAGTGTTTGGTTAGATAAAATTAAATTGATGGACATGTTAAATTAATATGTTTGGTTGGAACGAATAAAAGATTACTAGAGTATCTTTTTACTAAATTGTCCTTATACTATAAATAATATTATAATAATAATAATATTACTATTTATTTTTATTTTATATAATAATAATAATAATAATTATAATAATAGTAATAAATGAAAATAATAATAATAATAAAATAATAATAA
>WYDK02075712.1:0-10096 GCA_009867345.2 Toxicodendron radicans | reverse complement strand
GTAAAAAGAGGAAAGAAGAAAGAAAGGAACCTTTCCAAGAGAGGAGAGAGTTAATTGCTCAGGATCAGAAGCCATGTCTTGTTGCTAAAGCAAACGCAAGAACAAATTTTGTTGCGGAAAAAGATGACTGCTTTCCAATATAAAATTTATGTAAACTCTATTCCATTATATACTACAATACCACTATTTAACAAATGCTATCGAGAATACTATTAAAAAAACTAAACAAACCCAGCATTAATATGTTTGATTTAGAATTCACCCTTTCAGTTGAGATAATGATAAAGTACTGAAATGGACCAAGTCATTATCAAACATGAACTAATAATGTTTTGCAGTTGAAATGCTGATGTCAAAGTTAGGGACAGACCCAAGATTTATTGGTAAGGGGGGCACTATAGAATTTTTTTTTCTTTTTTGCTTGAATAGAAATTTTGTTTTTAAAACATAATTGTATTACAAAAAGTTATAATTACAATAATAAAATGTTTACATTTAGACATAAGAGACATATATAATAAACTTTATCTCTTTGATTGCAAAAAAACTAAATAATAAACTAAATCTATAATTGTCTTTGACGTGATTTCATATTTTGAAAACGTTGCATAATTGTTTCGTGGTGAATGCCATTAAAAACGTCTTTTTCAATATATGTCAACAAGTTACCGTTCACCCATTGATCTCCCATACGATTAAGTATTTTTTTCTTCACAATATTCATAGCTGAAAACACTCTCTCTACTGAAGCAGTTGCAACTGGTAAAATTAATGTCAATGTCAAAAGCTTCTAAACTAATGGGTAAACCTTATCTTCGTGTAGGAGAAGAGAAACATGAATTGTTATAGGATTTTTTAATTTTAATAAATTTATATATAATTTTTTAATTGAGATTTTATTAAATATATGCAACTTTCTATCGGGATTTGGAATCCAAATCAAATCAACTAAAATTTATTTTAATACTATACACAACTTTTTGTTTTATTGGGATGATATACAAAAAATCATGTCAACTTAATATTTTAGGGGGGCCTTATGTAAAATTTTGTAATTCTAAGGGAGCCTAATATTAATTAAAAAAATTCATAATAGAATTAACGATTCTGAAATTTGAGGAGGGGTCCGGGCCCCCTAACTCATAGGGTGGGTCGTCCTTGTCGAAGTTACTTTCAATGAACTTGGTTATGCCATTCTAAAGTGACAACAGGATCCCAAAAGGAATCTTTTGGCAAAGTTACATTGTCAACTTCTACCATTGTGTCTTCTTGCTCTTTCTTAGTTTCATATGGCATTAAATTTTAATCAGATTAAACGAACCTTACGTCAATTTTTTTTTTACAAAATCAGGCCCACTTTTTGTCTTTTAGAAAACAAAATAGTCCAAGGAACATATCCATAATTAAAAACATTTAAAGCGTTTCATCCATTCTTATCCTATAACCAATAATGGAACTGTTTACCTAACTGCCCACTTAGCCTAACCAGTTTTGTTTGTGTCGTGTGTTGAATAATATATCAAAATCAAAGACTTCCCTTCCTTTCAAAATTTATATAAAGCCTATTCCATTAAATACTATATTATCAAAATATATTTAAAAAAATGCTATTGAGAATACTATTAAAAAAACTAAACAAACCCACCCATATAATCCCTTCCTTTAAAAATTTATGTAAACTCTATTCCATTAAATACTACAATATCATCATTTAACAAATGCTTTTGAAAATACTATTAAAAAAACAAAACAAACCCACCCATAATATAATCTCTTCCTTTCAAAATTTATGTAAACTCTATTCCTTTAAATACTACAATACCACTATTTAACAAATGCTATAGAATAGTATTAAAAAAACTTAACAAACCCATCCAGCGGTCCACAAAACCACTTATTTCGCTATCAATTTGTTTTTTTTTTCTATAATAATCCAAACACAAAAATCATATATTTGTCTTTTGTCATTGCCTCGTTAATTAAAGATATAGCCACACAACTATGAATAAAATCATACCTATCCATTTTTAAAGATCTTTCTACGATCCAATGCTGTATAGAAAAAAACAATTTACAAAATTAAATATTGACATTTATTTATTTTTATTTCATTTAGTTTTCTTTATATTAGAATAATCTTTATTTATCATGTACAATATTATGTCAATTCTTTTTATTCACCCAACTCACATTCTAACCTTGATACATTTTGTGTTGTATTTATGTGTATATAAATTAGTTTTGAATTACTTTTTCTTAATATATACTTTTTAAGTAATTATATAGAATTATTTTTATTAGAATTTTCATAAAATATACATTGTTAGGTCCTATAACTCGTTAACCAATCAAGTTCGTTTACCCATTAGAACAATGCACAGCGGAAATGAATGTCTTGAACAAAATTTTACCAAGTTAAAATTTAGTGTCTGTTGGGTTCTTTTGGTGCTAATGGCAAACACACATTCAAGCATAAAAAGTACAAAACATAAGGATTTACATGGTTCGGCCGAAACCTACATCCATGGGACCTGGTCCGGATGAAAACGTTCCATTATAGAAAACATTCATGGTACAATTACATAATCAAAGATAAACATCAGTTATGAAAAACTCCCTTTTGCCATAACACTTCAATCTTCACGCTCTGGTTGCACCTCGTTCTTCTACAACTAGCTCCACCCCGAGACACTCATAGCCAGCCTGAGTTCGTCCCAGGCATCAGAAGTTGAAGCCACACTTCGGTCTTCAACAATCGTAGCAATGTTTCAAGCACAACGTTCAGTGGACTGAATTGGTAAAAATGTGCTCACAAAAAGTAGCACATAAACGAACCAACAAAACAAAGCAAGGATGAACAATAAATTGAAAGTATAATTACATCCAAATCTAATTTTCAGAGCTCAATAAGAATGAAAAATGGTGGACTGTTCGTTCTTTCTCTCTCTTGCACACAATGAAGAAGATAAATAGTAAAATAGACTAGAGACAAAAATAACAGGTGGACAGACAAGAATCAAAACAGCTTTTTGCCCAAATATTCATATTGTGTGCGCCTGCAAAAAGAGAGAATGTTAGGCAGTGATACAAACTTTTCTAGACCAAGCAATAATGTGGTGACACCTGTGAAGTGGTCCCGAAAAATACCTTAAAACAAAACAATTTAATTAATAAAAGATGACACGCAATATAATCCTAAAATATGTCAAGGTCAGACCAATTAAAAGTAAAATATCTTAACGAAATTGTGTTAACATCATGCAATGTGTACACAGAATAAGCAAGCAGTTATGAACGAAAAAAAATGTCGGATTGAACTGTGAGCACATCAGCGATTGTGCTCACACGAGTTCACAATATGACAAACAAGATTTTCAACAATCTACCCCTTTGTCATATTATGAACGAAACTTAAGAACCTGTTTCAAAAAACACAAGAAGAAGTTAATCAACAGGTTATCAAAGAAACAAACACAAGACAAAACTTAAAAGAAAAAACTCCCCCATACTTGAAGAGTACCAACAATGTTTATCAAAAACAAACTAACACAAGTTCAATATAAAAACAAATAACGAACTATGGCAGAAAGAAAATATCCCTATGGCAAAAAAAAGAAAAAAAAATATCTGCAAACAAAAAAAAAATCCACAAGTTCAAAGATTTAAAACTCAGTTTAAAAATTTTAAAAACTTAAAAACTCTCCCTAAAAACTCCCCATGAATCCAATCACCAAATCTCTCCCCCTATTTGTTCATAATCATTCACTCAATGCCTTTGAGATTTTCGAGTGGGAAGAGTAGCAGATTTACGCTTTCTTTTCTGGCTTTTAGGAGAAACAACTAGTGTCATCTCAATTGAGGACGAGTGAGCCTCAGGTTGTACGGATGTGGTCACACTTTCTTGGCTGGAACATGATCTGCTTTATTGTGATCTTCAATAGCAGAGTCAGAGGACTCAGATTTTTCAGCAGGGGTAGGGGTAGGGGTAGGGGCGGGGGCAGGGGCAAAGGCATGTGAGTTTGGCGGTGCTTGAGCTACAGGATCAACCACCAGGAAAATTTGCTTAAGCTGGTCTGAGCGCTGATGAAAGGTTGTCTCCATCCTTGTCATCTTCTCGGAGAGATGTTTGAACATCTTAGAGAGAGATGTCTCAATATGCTACACTTTGCCAAGAATTCTTGAATTCCAAGAATTAGTTTTCAAAACAGATGGAGAAAAAACAGATTTTGAGCCAGGTTGTTCAATACAAGGCTGCTTGAATGACGATGCACAAATTGTCTTAACTTTAAGACGATGTTACACCTTTGACAGTTTAGGCTTGTGTGCTAAGACAATCCTATGGACTAGAGATGGAAAAGGTAATCCTTGGTTTGTGCTCTTAGACTCTGCAGCCACTCTAATATGAGAATAGATCATTGATCCTAGATCTATTTTCTTGCCGACACCTATCCCATAGATCAATTGAGCCCGATCAATCCTAACAGTCGAATTATGCATAATAGGAGACCAATTGGAAAGTGACACTCTAAACATAACTCGGTAAAGTTGTAACAAAACATTAGGGAGAATGTACCCACACTTGAGCCACTCGGACAAAGTACCACCAGTCAATGTTTTTGCTATCAGATTCAAATTGTTTTTAGTCAAGTCATCACAATCATCAATAGTAGGCAGATCTAGCATGGTCCTAATCACATCTGAACTGAAATCTACCCAAACTCCACGCACAAAAAATTGGCCCAAATGTTCACCCTTATCATCAATAGAATTGCTAAAATTGGAATAAAACCCATTAACTATACTTTGAATAGGGACAACAATCTCAGATATCGACTTAACCCAATCTCTCTTAGTGACAAGTTCAGCAAATTCAAGAAAATCAGCAAGATTGACATTACACTCACACACACTATAGGACAATGTGTGATCACATCCTTATACCTAGATTCAATATCTTTGGACACAAAGGTAGAGGTTTTACCTGATGTGGTCTGTTTACCAACATATTTTCCTTTTGATTTTTCACTCGAGGCTGTTGCTTTCGGTTGAGATGATGATGGCTTGACAGGTGTTGTTGATTTCTTTTTGGACTTAAGTTTTTGAATGGGTGTGTAATCAGATTTGGATGAAGATTCAACAGATGGAACGTGATTTGATGAAGCAGCATCATGAGAAGACGAACTCAGAATGGGGACCTCCTTCGATTTCTTTCTTTGATTCCTCATTGTTTTCTTAGCAAATGATTTAACTTTTACCATGATAAAGAAAAAAATATGTCTTTTATGAGCATGTGAGACACAACGAGTTTTAGGTTAGTGGGAGACAATCAAGCAAAAGTAGGGACTGGTTGATGGTGCAAAGTGATAAAGAATTATAAATATGCGTTTTTACCATTAGGGTAAAGTAACCCTAAAAAGTGTTTCACTCAATCTCAAGGTCTATGAGGAAAAACGTGAGCACAGAGACATATGTTATCACATATAGAGCCTATGAGGAATTTAAAAGTGACAACACTCCTGAAATGTCGGACACTAATGCATGTTGACACACATCTCAATGTGGTGACACAAGAGCTAAAGCAATAGGTTTTATTAAAAAATAAAATAAAAGACACACATAATTGGTAACACCCGCGTTCCCGTAGTAAGGGTAAATAGGTAATTTCCTTTATTTAAAGTTATAATGTATTAAGGTTATAAAGGAAATTAATTATTATAGGGGTGTAAGTGTTAGTAAATGAGAGTTTTTTTGAAAAGAAAATGAACTATGGAGGGTTAATTTGATAAAGTCCCAAAACGACGTAGTTTTGTTAGGACTATATAAATAAGGGTTAATTTCTTTTATTGAATATAGAAATTCAGAGACCGATCGGGTAAAAGAAAACCCTCACACTTTTCTTCTTTTCTCTTTTGCATAATCCCTCAATTCCAAAGGCAATTGATCATTCAATTCAAAGGAGATTCAAAGGGATAGGTTTCAAGGTAAGTGTTTACTTCCTCAATTTTTTAGTAATTGTATTGAAGTTATAAACCCTAATTTGGGATTTTATTGAATTGAATGTGTTTAAAGGGTTTTCAAGGCTATTGTGATTGAATTGCAGTGTTCAGAGATCAATTACACAGGTAAGGAGACCATTCCCTTGTATCAATAGTTGAATATATATTGATGGGTTGTTGAATTTAGAGTTTTGCAATCTGGTTTGTGGAACCCGTACCTTGTAAGTGTTTTGGGACATTTTAAAAGATTGAATTAGGATGAGTTCTAAACATAATATTTGTATATATGTTTCTTAAGTTTCTTTAGCCTCAATAATTACTTCAATCAGAGGTCTGTATAGAAAGTTATGGTTGAATTAGTAGTGCCTGTTCAGGCTGTGATGGACAGATATAAAGTTGTAGATTGCAATTTTAATTCGGTTTTTTTAATGACTGAATTAGGAAAGGGTTTTAACATAAAAGTTATGGATATATCTCTTAGGTTTCTACAGACTGAAGAAACACCCCAATCGGAGGTCTAGGGCGACAGTTATCGTCACATTACTACAGTAAGCTTAGGTTGACAATAGCTTTGGTTAAGGGAATGATCCATTATCAATGTATAGGTTTATAGAAACAAGTTTACTAAAGTGGGAGTAAAGATTAGTCAATTGATGGGATTGTTGTAGGTTTTGGAAAGCCAATATGAGCAGAAATAGTTTAAAATCTTATTTCAATGCTTTTCGATCCGTTCAGCGTCTAAGTACCCAAAGCCTTCAAAATTCTTAGTAATAAAGTTTCAACGGAGAATAGAGCGCTCATGTTGCATTTATGGGATGTGAGTTTAGCATGCATGCATTTATTTTAAAGTTTGTGCATAATTACAGTTTTAAAGAAAACATGTTATTTACAGAATTTTATAAAGAAATAGCATGTTTTACAGTGTCTACAAAGTTTTCAAATTTAAAGCATGTATAAATGTAATAAGTTTATGTACACGGCCACCAGCCCCATAGTTATGTCCCCCATAGTATTTGTGTACATAAGCTGGGGCACCATAGTAACTCTTGTAGGATACCACACTAAGTCTGATCGGCACAAGGTTAAAGTAAAGCACATAGTTAAAGCAAGCAATTTTATTACAGTTTATGTACAAAGTTAAGGTTACAGTTATAGTTTACAGAGTCTTGCATAGCATGACATACAAAACATGAATCATAAAGTTTGGATTCGTGATAGTTACATACTCAAAGCATACTGTTAAAGAGGAACGATATAACACCTATATCAACAGAGACGATATAGTTCTACAGTTATAGCAAAGTTAAAGTTTACATTGATACCTTACTGAGTGACTAACACTTACTCCTTCATTTAATGGTTTTGCAGGTAAACAGTGAGTGTGGTGGTAGCGTAAGGCAATCAGAGCAGGCATGAGGGGATAGATAACAGAGTTTTCTTATAGTTTTTGTTATGTTTTGCATTGAACATAGTGATGATTTATAGTATTGATTTTGTAGAAAACATCTTTATTTGGATATAACATGTTTCCACATTATTTTTTTACAGACATAGTTCTAATTCTCATTATGTGTATGGGCGCATAATGAGTAAAAGCATTCTATTAAATTGTTGATGTTTTATCCGGTATGAATTTGAAAGGAAATAATTTTGTTACAGATGGAAGGTTTAAATTTATTATAGTTTTAAATACTTGTTTACAGATAGTCTTTAAATACAACCCGTTTTCCAGGTGTGAACTCTCTAAGTTCGCATTGCGGGATACTTAGAGGGTACCCGGATGGAGAGGGGTTTTACATTTGGTATTAGAGTCCCGTTTTGGGAAAAAAATAAAGATGTTTTCAAGAGTTTTTAATGCAGAATAAATATTTTTATAGTATCCCTCCTGCACAACTGATTGCCCTCGCTCGCCAACCATTGTAAGTATTTTTTTTTTAAATCCTGCTTTTTAAAGTAACTAATAATAAGGAGTTGCGTAGGTATCAGTATGCCTTGTAGGACTAGATCAGTTGCAGCAGCCATGGAGGCTAAGCAATGGTTAAAGTTAGTAGAGAGAGCTATGACATTATTTCATATGACAGATCAGGAAAAGATTCGATATGCCACGTTCCTACTTAGAAGTGATGCCCTAGTTTTGTGGGAGCTGATTGACCAAACACAGATAGTGATGGCACTCACCTGGGTGCAGTTTAAAAGGTTGTTTGAGGAACAATACAGATCTCTAGACATGATTAATGAGAAGGTGCAAGAGTTTATCAACCTTAAACAAGGAACAACGTCAGCCAGAGAGTATTCTACAGTATTCAGTTCCTTGGCCAGGTTTGCACCTACATTGGTCCATACCCCTCAGATGAGACTGGAGAGATTCGTAGGGGGTTTACATCCAAAGATAGCTAGAGATGTCATGTCCGGGGTTAGGCCATCTCAGACTTATAGTGAGGCACTGGAGAGAACGCTAAGAGCAGAGATTTATGTAAACAAAGTTACAGAGATAGCCACCCCACAAGCAACACCCAGTGGACCCACACAGCCACATACATCACAGAGAGGTAGTACAAAGGGTTCAACTGGGGGTGGTAATGGCAAGAGTAAGAAGAGCTACCATCTAGGAGTGAATAAGAAGAACTGGAAGGGTAAACAGAAGGTGCATAGAAAGTTTGAGACTCCCACATGCCAAAAATATGGAAGAATTCACAGAGGAGAGTGTCAGGTTAGACAACCTAGATGTTTCAGATGTGGACATGAGGGGCATATAGCCAGGAACTGCCATTGACGTAATCCAGGTGTTCCTACGACTACTACAATTACCCTACCAACTCAAACAGTGGGTGGTACCAATGCCAGAGTTTACAATGTGGTGCAGGCACAAACATATGCTAGTCCTTCATCGGTTACTGGTCAGGTATTATTCCAGTCTACAGCCTTGTATGCATTGGTGGATTCAGGAGCCACCCACTCATTTATTTCTAGAAGGGTACTAGAAATATTAGAGTTACTTCCACAGAGATTAGAGCATCCAGTTAAGATTGAGTTACCGAATGGTGATAGTATACTCACTAATGACATTGTATATGGGAAGACCGTGTGCATTAGTGGGCAAGAGTTGGGAGTAGAGTTGTTTGATATGCCAGATTTTGACCTAATACTTGGGATGGATTTCTTGGGTAGATATGGTGCAGAGATAAATTATCGTAAGAAGAAAGTCATATTTAATCTGGATAATGGTGATAGTGTAATACCCGAGCCAAGGTACGTAAAAATATGCGTTTTATATTCTCATATCCTTAGAATTAACCCTTTGAAATTTCCTTAAAAGAAATTGTTTGAAATTGGACTAAAACTTCACCAGGGGTAAAATGGTCTTTTCATAAGGAATTAGAAGAAAAAGTGGGGATTCAAATGAAAGCTATTAAAGTGAAGATTATGTTTATAATAAGGGTATTTGTGTAATTGCTTGAGTGGCAAAATTGTAATTTTCACCTCACCAAAGGGCAAGGACATAATGGGAATTTGTACAAAAGATATTTATATTATATAAGAGATTTTTTTGGGTTGAAAGCTTATCTTCTTCCTTTCTCCTTTACTGCCGATTTCTTCATACCATTCTCCTCTCCATTTTTCTTCAAGTTTCAAGCCAAAATCTAAGAGTTTAAGGTGCTTTAAATTAGGGTTTTTTAACCTAAAGTGTTTTAAGGTATGAGATAAGTTCATTTAAGTGTTTTTTTCTTGCTTTAAAGTGTAAGATCTCATGATGTTTTACTTATTTTACATTGAAGAAGAAGAAGTCTTGGATCCAATCAAGTGTTTAGCCAAAGAAGAAGCTTAAAAAAGCAAGTAAATCATGAGATGAATTGGTTTACCATGAGTTTAAGATTTCAAAGTATTATGCTTGTTTTACCTATTAAGATTGAGATGATATTTGTGCTAATTAATTAATAGTATTAATGTGTTGTGGATGTTGTGAGGAGTTTAAATATGTAATTGGATGAATGAAAAGATTGTCACACCCCCTCCCGGGGGCCCTTACCCCATCGGATCCTGGCGCTCCGTGGGATGCGGGTTCCGAAAGGAGGGTGAGTTTTTGAGAAACTGTTAATAAA
>WYDK02075670.1:0-10100 GCA_009867345.2 Toxicodendron radicans | reverse complement strand
AATAATTTAAATACAATTTTTTAAAAAAAAAAACAAGGGACACAACAAAATTTATGAAAATGGTTTTGGTAAAAATGAGTTAAATTGTTTTAAAAAACAGTTTTCAAATATAATTCTAAGAACAAGTGTAAAATTATAAAATGATTAAAAAATGTTTTTCACAATTTTTTATAGTTTTTAATCTGAAAACAATTTTTTAGTATATTATTTCAAATATTAAAAATATTAAAATACAACTTAAAATTTAAATCGTATTTTAGTTTTTTAAATTTATTTTTGAATCAGAAATCAAACGTGCTTCAATATTTTATTTTTAGTGTTATATGAAGCTAATAAATAGTTTACCCACATCATCCAAAGTTGTTGTGAATTTTATAAAAACGTATATTTTCCAAACTAGATAATATGTAATTTTTATTTATTTAATCTAATAAAAAGAAACATAAAATTCAAAATTCCTGTTATTAAATAATTATGTTTGTACAATTTTTTGACTCATTATTTGTATTTATTATATAAGATCAAAGAATAAACATAAATTAATTATTTTTTAATTATCTTCTTAATTTTTTATTAAATGAATGGATAAATAGACATAAAAAATCAGCTCATTAAATGTTCAATAAATTAGATGAATAATATGTTAATTAAAAAGTAATGTCACATTGGTTTGTATAAAAGAGTTTATACAAATAACTCAACTCTTTAAGTACACTACAGTGGTCAAAATTTAAAAGATTAATTTATTGAGTAAACGACTTTTTCCCACCCAAATAATGGCTTAACGACACTTTCTTATCCACATATTTTTAAAATATCATTTTCTCATCCAAATGACACCTTTTAATGACACATTCGCGCTGATCCCGCCAATCGTCAGTCGATTCCGACATCATTGCGACCTCACACCATCATCATTCTCTTCCCCGATCATCATTCACCAAAATTGCTCAAACCTTACGCTCGTCGACCTCGTCAATCACATGCAATCGAGCGATTAGGGTTTGCGCAACCGCCACTCCCAAGTCAAATTCCAACCAATCATGGCTACCAAGATCTAACATTCCACCACCAAAAGACTCACTGGCCTCCCCTCTTTAAAAGTTTCAACAACATGAACAGCGTTTGCTTTCTGTTTGCCGCAAAATCGGAAAGTATATTTTTTTGAGTCGAAATTGGTATTTTAAAAGTTTGTAAGTGGAAAAGTGTCATTAATCGGTCTACATTGATATTGAAAAAGTCATTTAACTCTAATTTATTTTGTTAATTATTTTTTGTTGACCATATTATATTAAAAGTCCGTAAATGAGAAAATGTTATTGATCTGTCTACATCTGATATTGAGATTTGGATCCTTGTTAATTTATTTTTTTTGGTAAATTAATTATTATAAACATTTTTTCATATGACAGTTCTTTCTCTCCTGTTGGAGACGCCATTCTCATACAATAATCTTAGTTAAGAATTTTTTTTATGTAAAAGAATTCTGATTGAATTTTATCTTTTAATTTTAGGCTATATTAACAAACTGTTTATTATTGCCATCCAATACAGTTCCCTATTTTAAAATATGCAAACTTCTTTATTTATTATTATTATTATTTAAAAAAAAAGGATTTTATCTTATTAATTAGCAACAAATTATAAGTCAAAATACATATTATAATATTATATCATTAAGTCAAAATACATATTATATCATTGCATGTTTGGGTCAAAGAGATGTTAATTAAATTCATAATCGTAATTACTTCCAAAAATATATTTCCTTTGACTATTCTATTTATTAAACCGTTGATCCAGGAGAGTCATTATCTCAGTCAAATTAATTTTGATTACTGAGTCAATTATGTGCCAAATTTATATCACAATCTTTGAATAAATCATATAATTCATACATTGATTTTTCATTAATTTTAATTTCAGCTACCCTAGAAGTGACATATTTGTTGATTTAGACTGATCAAACCGATCAATCTGAGACTCGATCATCTGATTGGGACATTGATCGGTTTGATTTTAAAAACATTGAATCTCACTAGTATGGTTGTTGATTTGTCAATATTACAATATGTGAAGTGTATGTAGAGACTTCCATTACGTCTACTAACTCAATTGTAAGGTTGCAGCTATTATACTATATTGTACAACTACATTCTAAATTTTTAGTTTACAAGTTTCATGTTACGCATTTAGAAACTTTATGTTGATATATTATTACAATGTTGTACTGTTGAAAAAACCCAGTTGAAATCTCAACTTTTGTATCTGTAATATTATTATTTAAAAACCTAACACTTATATAACTGATTTTAATTGGACAGTTTCATCGATATCTCAATGGAGGACAAGTCATGAGAAGAAGCTCCCACTTATGAATGTGAAAGAGACAATATAATTTCAAGGAAATGCATGTGCATATCTATAAGATCGACCAAAACCTAATCAACACCAGTAATATTTTAGTTTTTCAAGTCTACATTCAATGTTTGGGTACGTTAATCAATTTCACCCCTATAGTTTTCATCTATTTCAAATACTATCATTTTGGTTCTAAAATATAATGAAAATATTATACAAACAATGCTTGTGTAAACACGAACCATTTCTGTAGTAGTAATATGTTAATAAACATATTACATATTGTTTGAATAATGCATTTTTCAAAGCTTTTTACAAGATTATTTTTATCATTTTAGTATAATTTTAAGTCAATTAAATATGTGTTGAGTCAAAGGACCAAAACACTAGTGTTTCAAATGGGTGTTTTTAAAGGTTAATCGAAAATATGGGGATGAAAATGAAATTCTCTCACTTTGATATATTTTGCAACAAATTATAAATAATACTTTCGGAAAACAAGAAGGAAGTTCCAGTTGATTGACAGCAATACTTGAAAGTAGAGGAAGCACTTTCTTGTTTTGGTGGTTTTAGATTTGGGTTTTGGTGGTAAAAGGACTCGAATCTCGATCTTTGAATTGTACACATAAATCATAATAGAAAAACATTAATAATTGAGGTGGGTATGATGGAATCAATAATGCTGATATTCTGCCTTGATTCTAGTACTTGATCATTGAGCATTGATTACAGGATTTTACGTTACAATCATCGGATGCTGTGCTAATTGCTTTTATTACATCATATTATTTTCCTTTTGCTAGCATACAATTTGTGTATAAATTCAAACACTGTACAAGAACATAGTATACAGAAAATATATTATTTCAATATTACTTGGCATACTCTTGGTAACCATCTCTTGTTCATTGCTTCTCTTGCCTTCTCGTTTCATCTCTGACATGGTATCAAAGCGATCAATTTGATTTTGCTTCCGTATCTTTCCTCCCTTCTATCCCTGCAAAGACAAACAAATTCCCAATTAGTTTTTTTTTTTCTCTCTCTACTGCCGTATTCCTACAAAACACATAACCATCTTTATCCCCTTCACTCCAATGGAAACCAACCAAACTCTCCAAATTACAAAGAATCAAAATGATTCCACAATTGATCCATCCACCACAAATAACTCAAACACTTCAAACCCAAACACTGGCCCAAACACCATTCCTGGCTCAACATCAACAAATGGCTCGAATCAACACATTGACCCAAACCCAAACCCAAACCCAAACCCAAACGCTGGCCCAAACCCACCCAATGGCCCAAACACATTCTCCTTCCCTGGATTCAATCTAGGACAATTTACCTTCCAAATGATTCCGACCACCACTCACTGCCTTGAACCAGGCGCTGTCCTATTTTCACCCCCCTTAGATGGGCCCGAAATTGTTTTAGTAAAGCAACTATTGGTAGGAGCTAAAAGCTACTCCTCCGGGGCTCACGATTTTCGGCAAGCCCTGGTCACTAAGGATAAAGACAGATTCCTTGATGGATTTGTCCCAATCCCATCGGAATCACATCTCTATCGCTACTAGAAGCGATGCAACATGCTTGTTCATTCCTAGATAGGCAATTGCCTCTCATCGAAAGTGGCTGCCGGATTACCACCGACAGAAATTGTGGTTGAAATTGGAACAATATCCACGAGATGTATGGCAAACTTGATTTGGCAAAGGTTTTCTCAATACGGCAGCAACTTGCCGAGATTAGCCAAGGAAACGCAATTGTCACAAACTTTTTCAATCAATTATCAATCATAGGGAATGAATTGGATGCGGCCCTGGAGACTCTAGATGGACCACCGACGACCCTTTTGCAATTCCAGAGAATCTGTGACCAAGAACGCTTGACTTGATTTCTTCTTGGTCTCAATATAGGTTTCTTATCCTTTCGAACACAGATCCTGGCTTCCTCGTCTCCACCTCACCTTCACTGGATTTTTCAGTTGGCTGTCTAGGATGGAAGCCAACGTAAGGTGGCGATAGATGGAACTCGGGTTGTTGTCACCTTTGCCGGAGAACGAACGAAGCTTTTGTCTTTGTCTCATGCACAAAGAAATACCATAGGTGAGCAACTTGGTTTCTTGGAACAAATGAGGAATAATCCTTTTTTATATGGGCAAGTGAAAGGCTTAGATCAAACCCCTAAATCCAACAGCTCCAATTCAATGACTCACTTACAAGGATCTAACGATCCTCTTGCTGCCACTTCATCAACCAAGTCAAATGGGTCAACTTGGCCTAATGGGCCTAACTGGTCCAATAATTTGACTTGGCCCAATGGGCAGATTGGGTCAATTGGGCCAGTTTTTAATAAAGGTGGAAAAGGCAAATTGTTCTGTGATTACTGCAAGCGTTGGAACCATAATTGAGATCACTGTTGGAAATTGCATGGGCGACCCAACAAGGGCAAAAATGACAATTTCCAGGCTAATCAAATTATGACCATTCCTATAGAAAGTCAAACACCAGCACCCAACATCAGTGCTGAACAGTACAACCAACTGCTTCAGATGCTGAAACAAATTCCACAAACGTTCACAACATCCTATGCAGGTACAACATTTTGTCTTAACTTTATTAAAATTGACGTGTGGATTATTTATTCAGGGGCTAGTGATCACATCATTTGTAACCCAAAATTTTTTACCCATAAAACCCCTATATCATCTGTTTCTGTACGCATGCCAAATGGAAACATTGCTCAGGCCACCCACATAGGAACAATTTCTCTAACCAAACATTTATCCCTTAAGAAAATCCTTTTTGTCCCTGCATTCCACTTCAATCTTATTTTTGTTCCAAAGTATGCATTGATAATAATTGCATTCTTAAATTCCTTCCTAACACATGTGAATTTCAGGACCCTTCGACTGGGATACTGATGGGCTTGGGTAGAGTTAATAATGGTCTATACTATTGGATCCAAATGATTTTTCAAATAAATTTTCCAGTTTACCCTCTTGTATTATAAATAATAAAACATTTTCTTGTAATACAAATATCAATAAAAACATTTTTATTCTTCATCAACGATTGGGACACAGTGCTTCCATCCCTCACCCAAAATGTCCAATTTGCCCTTTAGCAAAACAATCTCGAATAACTTTTCCACATAGTACCTCCACCACTACACAACCATTCACCCTTATTCATCTTGACATTTGGGTTCATTATCACACAGATAACCATGATGGGTCTAGATATTTTCTCACCATTGTTGAGGATTTTTCTCGTGGGACATGGGTTTTCTTAATGCAATCCAAAGCACAAACCATTACTCATCTAGGAACTTTTTGTCCATGGTCAAAACACAGTTTCGTTCTACTTTTCAAAGAGTTAGGTGTGACAATGCTCGAGAGTTTTTTAATCATCAGGGTTCTTTTTCTTTTTTTATCCCTGGGTATTCTTCATGAAAGTTCATGTACGTATACTCCTCAACAGAATGGGGTGGTCAAGCATAAACACAAACACTTGTTAGAAGTAGCCCGTGCCCTAAAACATCAAGTCAACATTCCTATCAAATTTTGGGGAGAATGTGTGATCACCGCCACATACTTGATCAACTGCATGCCTAGTCAAGTTCTTCATGGCAAGACACCATATGAGTTCTTATTTGGCAAGCCACCAGAAAATGGTCACCTTCGGGTTTTTGGATGTCTCTGTTATTCTACCACTCTTGGCACACGAGACAAATTTTGTCCCCGAGCAACTCCATGTATTTTTATGGGATATCCAATGCTTCAGAAAGGTTATCGACTATATGATCCAGAATCCCAAAAATTTCTTATTTCTCGGGATGTCATCTTTCATGAAGACAATTTTCCCTTTATCCATATGAATGACGACCCACGCACAATTCCTCAGCACATGCCCAGGTTCCTAGACGATGATTCAATCACTTATCCATCAAGTCCTCTCTTTACCATTTCCTCTACCACTGATGCAACAATCCCACCACCCGAATCATCTTCTCTAGATATTCCCATACCACAAACAGAGTCACCCTCTACTTCCCATGAGTCACTTGTACTACTTTCAGCACCTCCCCAAAGGCGAACCACTCACCACACCCGCCCTCCCACATGGACAACATATTACATTTGTCCAACCATATCAACCACTCAAAGTACACCTTATCCCACATCCAAATATGTCAGTTGTGATCGCCTTTCTCCTACTTACAAGGCTTGTATAAACAGTATCTCTGCTGATCATAAACCCTCAAGCTATTCTGATGCAGTTCAGCGTACACATTGGCAACAAGCCATGGCAGATGAACTTAATGTTCTTGCCCAGAACCATACCTGTGATTTATTGCCTCATCCTCCTCACCGGAAACCTATTGGTTCAAATGAGTTTACAAGATAAAACATTGAGTTGATGGGACAATTGAACGTTACAAAGCTCGACTGGTTGCAAAAGGGTTCACTCAACGTGAGGGTTTTGACTATCAAGACACATTCTCTCATGTGGCCAAACATGTCACTATTAGAGCTTTTCTCTCAGTTGCCGCTGTTAATGACTGGCCTCTTCACCGAATGGATGTTCACAATGTCTTTCTCCATGGTGATTTGCATGAAGAAATTTATATGGAATTACCTTATGGCCTTCACAGACAGGGGGAGAATACAGTATGTCGTCTGCGTAAGTCTTTCTATGTTTTAAAACAGGCATCTCGTCAATGGAATGAAAAATTTACAACAACACTCACAAGTATAGAATTCACATAGTCAAAACGTGACTATGCACTATTCTCCTGGCGTAAAGGTAGAACCTTTGTTGCTCTTATTATATATGTTGATGATATTTTAATCACAGGGAATGATGAAACTGCCATCAAAGGTTTAAAAGAATATATCAACAAGCAATTTCGAATTAAAGATTTAGGAGAACCAAGATACTTCTTGGGAATTGAAATTACGAGATCTCCGGCAGGAATATCTCTCAGCCAACGCAAATATGTCCTAGAGCTTGTGTCAGATTCTAGACTATCAGCATGCAAACCAAGTATCATTCCGGTTGAACAAAATGTCAAGTTGACCACTCAGCAGTATGATAAAGGAGTAGTAAACTTAGAAGAGGATCCACCACTGGAGAATCCTTCACATTACCAAAGACTTGTTGGTAGACTCATTTATCTCACCGTGACACGACCCGACATCAGCTATGCGGTTCACATTCTCAGCCAATTTATGCATGGACTGAAGCAGTTGCATATGGAAGCAGCAATGAAGGTACTCAAATACTTGAAAGGATGTCGTGGTCTAAGACTTCTTTTACCCCGAACCGGTAGTTTAGAACTCACAGCCTACTGAGATCCTGACTGGGTCACTTGTCCAATGACAAGAAAGTCTCTTACTGGCTTTTGTATAAAGCTTGGAGGAGCATTAGTTTCCTGGAAAACTAAGAAACAGTCAACAATATCATTGTCTTCTGCATAAGCTGAATATAGAGTCATGGCTAAGACTACATATGAGATCATCTGGATCATTGAGTTACTAGGAGATTTGGAAATACAAGTAAGAAAGCATGTTCTACTATACTGTGATAACAAAGCTGTAAACGACATTGCAGCGAATCCAGTATTCCATGAAAGAACAAAGCATATAGAAATTGATTGTCATTTCGTCAGAGGAAAAATACAAGAAGGAATAATCAAGACTATTCACATTCGTACTTCAGAACAGCCAGCAAATATTTTTACAAAAGCATTATGCAGTAGACAACATTCATATCTTCTTCACAAACTTGGGGTTTATGACATCTACAAACCACAAGCTTGAGGGGGAGTGATGGAATCAATAATGCTGATATTCTGCCTTGATTCGAGTACTTGATCATTGAACCTTGATTACAGGATTCTACGTTACAATCATCTCCCAAATACTATGCTAATTGCTTTCATTACATATTATTATATTTCCTTTTCCTAGCATACAATTTGTGTATAAATTCAAACAATGTACAAGAACATAATATATAGAAAATATATTCTTTAAATATTACTTGGCATACTCTTGGCAACCATCTCTTGTTCATTGCTTCTCTTGCCTTCTCATTCCATCTCTGACAGGGTCAATCGTTATTTCATTTCAAAATACGTCTAAATCATGTGGACAAATTTATACTAAAAATAATATTGCTTAGATTTTTACGAGAGAAACTTTACTAAAATTTTGTCATTCAATATATAACCCGTTAAAAATAGGAGGTCTTGATTTAAAAAATAATAAGATGTTTGTATTTGAAAACTTTTCATATGTATAATAATTATGTAGTCCAAACGTCGTCTTTAAGGACAATTCTTTTATACCATTGGATCATCTATGTATGGACAAAAAATCATTATAGACTTCATCAAATCTATTACTAACAAACTTCATCAAGCACATTATTGACAAACTTACTAAAATACGGTCCAATGTCTCAATCAAACTCCGGTTAGTTGGCCCAATTCTTATTGGGCCCACATCGGTTCACTCTTGAAAGAATACCATCCCATGGGTTAGGCCTCTCATAATCAGATGAACCCGAATTCAAGTTTAACGCCCTTTCATAAACTTAGAGTCCGATTATGAGTCCAGCTCTTCAAGAGTCCAAAAACCATGAAAGTTTTTAACTCCTCAAGACTCTGAGTCTCATAAGGATACTTCACCAAGTAGGACTCCTAGTCCTACAAGGACTCCAAGTCGTACACACTTCCTAATTCATCAAAGATCTCGAATCTTGCATGAATTATGACTCATACTCTTACAAAGGCAAGTCATTCAATGAGTTTCCTCTCTACCTAACTTCTTGCCATTAGGAACTCATAGTCTAACAAGAATATGATTCCTAACATGATAAACATAAGGATTACATATTTTACTAGGACTCAACCCCCCATGAGCTCTTATATAAGCAGAGGTCTACCCTCTTACCTCATTCATTCACAAATAGGTTTTCTCATAAGTCTCTTGAAACACACTTGCTCTCAAGGACCTTCGACCTCCGCCCTCATTGAACTTAGTTCCAACTAACTCAACCCTAGTCGTCGACACAGAGCCGTGCTTCGGCCACTCTCGGTCGATGAGTCGCGCCATAGCTAGCTACTTCGGTAAGTCTATCCCACTCTCTACCCTTATTATACACCCACAACCGTATTGATTTGAATATCGGAGTGCCTACGATCGATACCACATCGGTGTCGCACATAAGCTTTTCGTTCACTTTTTTCTTGATTGTAGGTCCATCTGATTGTTAGTGGCTCGCTTCACATAAGATCCAATTCTTCCAAATTAACAATAGATTTTTGCATCTAATATTAAATCGGTTCAATGAAATGAATCCACACACACATATATGTATTAGTTTGACTTGAGAGTTGAATATATTAGTTTGAATCTTCTTGGAAAGAATTGAAAAGTGAAGTCATTATTATTTAGCAAGGATGGCCAGTGATAGTTGGAATTTTCATAAATTCAAACAGAAGACTTCCCTGGAATTTAAGTTGAGATTGCAAATGGGCAGCTAAACTACGATTATATTGAATAGTAGTTTAATGAAATAAAAGATAAATTAATGTATAATATACAAATATATATTTAAACGTTAGAAAACATAATTTCATTTAAAGGTGCTATATGAATAAGGGAAGATGTGACTAATGATGATTATTGATAAATATTAACGGAGATGATTTTATTTCTTGAGTAT
>WYDK02075650.1:0-10102 GCA_009867345.2 Toxicodendron radicans | reverse complement strand
AATTTTTGTAAGAAATGGAAAACACTTCAGTTCAGTCAACAAATTCGTCTTCACCACCAACTCTACCTTCAATTTCTGTCAAATTGGTTGACAAAATGGATGTACTTGACAAAATGAACTGCTCATGGACTCGAAGGTCAAATTTCTGGTGAACAAATGTGTCCTCCAATGTTTGTACTTGACAAAATGGATGATTCTGAGCATTCACAAAAATGAGGAAACCCTAGCTATTTCAATTGGAAACAAGTTGATCAGTTCTTGGTGAGTTGGTTAATATCTACTATATCTGAATCTATGTTTCGTTATGTTGCAAAATGCTCTACTGCTTATGATATCTGGAACACACTAGAAATGCATTTTCATTTTGCTTCCAATGCTCGAACTTTACATTTGAGAAGTCTGTTACAAAGTACTAAGAAGGATGCTTTGAGTATCAATGAATATGTTCTGAAAATGAAAGAGTTGAGTGATGACTTAGTTACTAGTGGAGTCTCAATTAGTGATGAAGAATTGTTATTGTACATATTAAATGGGTTGGGACCTGAGTACGATGTTGTTGTGGCCAATTTAACCTCCATTAGTAGTTAGGTTACTCTTCAAGAAGCTCAATTTCTTCTTCATAAACATGAAATTCGACTTGAACGACAACACAGTGTTTACTCTAATTTTCATGATCATTTAGCTTCAGCTTTGCTTGTTTCAAAACAGAGTGAGAATGCACCCTCTATCAATTCTCAGCCCAAAACTGGCAATGTGTCAGTGAATTTACAATCTCAATTTGAGAATCATAATCTCCAGAATGTTCACTCTTTTCTGCCTCAAAATCCGATTCTTCAAACTCAACAGTCTCATCTTCTGTATCCTTCTTTTGATGAAAGTCCTAATTTTCACCCTCAGCCTACTCATTACTTATCTAATCAAAGTCATCAGTTTATGTCACCTAGTATGATGATGTTTGCTTCAAGTATGCAAAAGGGCAGAGGTAGAGGCAGAGGTCGTGGATATTTTCGACCAAGGCTCATTTGTCAAGTTTGTGGAAAATCTAGTCACTCTGCTCTTCAATGTTATCACAGGTTTAATCATGAGTATCAAGGGTTCACTGGTTTACCTCCTATTAACTCAGTTAACACTCCAAGTCATACCTATTCTGATGCCTCTACATAGGCTTTACTGGAAGCAAGAGTTATGCCTCTACACAGGCTTTACTGGAAGCAAGAGTTATGCCTACACCATTTCAATATTCACCCTATGGTGCTCATGGTTTTGGTCACAACTTGTCTCACTCAAATCCTGCTTTATCTCCTACATCATATCCTCGAGGTGGTTCTTCCTATAATGTTCCAGTTCAGCAACCATCATATAATGTGTCTTCTTCATCTTCGTTGACACCTCCAGTTAATGTTGATGTCAGTTTCTCTAAGTCAGAAGTAACAGGTTCACCTGAGCAGCAAGTTTTCTCAGTCTCTACTACTACTACTCCTCACACTCTGAATTATCAGACTTGGTTTGTCGACTCTGGAGCCACAAATCATATGACTACAGATCCTAATAACATGCTTTTACATTCCACTTATCAAGGAGGTACTCAGGTTCAGGTTGGTAATGGGCATACAATCCCTATTACACATACATGTATGAATTTTATACCTTCTGCTTTTTCTTCTAAGGTACTAAATTTGAGGAATATGCTATGTGTTCCTAGTATAGCTAAGAATTTATTGAGTATTTCTCAAATAACAAGGGATAATGATGTTATTGTTGAATTTCATGCTGACAATTGCTTCATAAAGGACAAAATAACTAGAGAAATATTGTTGCAAGGGAGTCTACAAGATGGCTTATATCAGCTGTAAGTCACTATGTCATCCTCTATGACTCTTAATGCAACTGCCTTATCTTCAGTTTCTCTCAATTCTAAAGTTTCAGCTTTTCGTCCTCAACTTCATGTAGCAACACATACCAGCTCACACTCACAATCTATGAACTCTAATAATACTTCAGGCTTAGGTGATAATCATTGTCCTCCTACAAGGCCTGTACTAGATGCCAAGCTTAGTAATACATTGTTAAGACACGCTAGGCTAGGTCATCCTCAAGAGAAAACCTTGAGAGTTGTCTTGAATAAACTCAATGTATCTGGTTGTTTTGGAAATAAAATTCCTTTTTGTGAAGCCTGACAATTTGGAAAAATGCAACAGACACAATTTCCTAAATCTAATTTTCACTCCAAAGCTCCACTTAAATTGGTGTGCTCTGATGTATGGGGACCAGCTCCTGTTAATTCTTCTGAAGGTTTTTGATATTACATTGTCTTTGTTCATGATTTTAGCAGATTTATGTGGATTTATCCATTGAAAGCAAAATTTGAAGCTTTTCAAATCTTTACTCAGTTTCATTGTTTAGTTGAAAAGCAATTGAATCATAAACTCAAATGCCTACAAACCGATTGGAGGGTGAGTTCAGATCATTCACCAAGTATCTGGATAAACATGGTATTTTATTTAGGCACCCATGTCCCTATTTGCATCAACAAAATGGTAGGGTAGAGAGGAAGCATAGGGCAATCACTGAATTTGGGTTAGCATTACTTGCACATGCTGCCATCCCACTTTGCTTTTGGTGGCAATCATTTAGTGCTGCAGTGTTTTTATTAAATAGATTACCTTCAGCTTCTCTTCAGTATTCCACTCCTTTTAAGGTGCTATGTGGCCAACAACCCAATTATACTGACTTGAAGGTGTTTGGTTGTAGTTGTTATCCTTTCATTAGACCCTACCAGAGACATAAACTATCATATCACGCTGAAAGGTGTATATTTTTTGGGGTATAGTCTTGTTCACAAAGGCTATAAATGTTTGTCTTCATCAGGCAAACTTTATATAGTCAAACAGGCCAAGTTTAATGAATTTGAATTTCCATGTAAAACTAATTTTAACTGTGTGCTGCGTGAAGATTCTGAAGTTGTAGGATTGACAACTTCTCATGTTTTCCAAAGCTCTTGGCATATTCCAGATCACTCAGACAACTCAGCATCAGTAGTTTCAAATCCACACCCAATGCTCTTGTTTAGCACAGTAACATCTTGGAATCAACACCCTCAGAAGTTCCACAATAGGCAACATCTGCATTACAAAGGTTTCAGTCAACAGTTGTCCCTACTTTGTCACAGTCTAATTCATTAGTGAAATCTGCTACTCCGGATTCTGATTCTTTCAGTACAAGATCTTCAGATGGCTTAAATTCAGTAGATTATGAGTTGCCAGTAGCTTATGTAGTGTCACCAGGAATTCAGCTAGAAGTTGTTCTTCCTATTTCAAAACAGCAAACTCAGAATACTCATCCCGTGGTGACTAAGTCCAAAAGTGATTCACTCTCATCAAAAGTCTATGTTTACTTGTCCACTCATGCTATTTTTCTGAGCCAAAATCTATTGCTGAAGCTTTAAGTATACCAAAATGGAAAGATGCTACACTCTCAGAATATAAAGCTCTTATTCACAATCAGACTTGGGAATTAGTTCCTTACACACCAGGAATGAACATAGTAGGTTCTAAATGGGTGTTTAAAACCAAATTTAATTATGATGGTTCTCTACAAAGGTACAAAGCAAGACTTGTTGCAAAAGGCTTCCAGCAAATACCAGGGTTAGACTATTTTGAGACATTTTCACCAGTAATTAAAGTTGCCACTATCAGAGTCATGTTGTCATTAGCAGTACATCAACAATGGGATATTCAGCAAATTGACATAAATAATGCGTTTCTTAATGGAGGACTTACATAAACTGTTTTCATGGCTCAACCAGAGGGCTTTATTGATATAACTTCTCCAAAACATGTATGCAAACTCCATAAAGCCTTATATGGCTTAAAACAGGCTCCTAGAGCCTAGTTTGACAAGCTGAAATGTGCTTTATTGTCTTGGGTATTTGTTAACTCCACATCTGATGTAAGTTTCTTTTATTTCAAGAAAGAGACTCAAGTTGCTTATCTTATAATGTATGTAGATGATATCCTTCTCACATGGAATGATATTGTTGGATATCCTTGTTGTCATATTATGAACTTGTGAGCACAATGTCAGATGTGCTCACAATTTATTCAGACCTTGTGTTTATTTCTGTTGCTCGGTTGTGCCAACAATTGTGAATTGTTAGCATATTTTTGTTCAACCTGTTTTCTCTTATATGGTCTGACGTGTACATGGCTATTAAAATATTTTCTATTTAATATCTTTTTTGTTCCTTTGAATTATTTTGTTTTGGTTTTAGGTAATTTTCTTGGGATCACTTTCCAAGTGTCCCAACATGAATGGTATGTGCAGAAAATGAGTCTGACATTCTCTTTTTGTAGGCGCACAACAAATTGATTTTGTTGTAAAAACTTTTGTAATCATGTCTGCCCGCATGGCTAGACACCTGGCGTCTTTTTTCCTTTATCTCATTACCCTATTTACCATCTTCTTTGAAGAATAGAGACTGCGACAAACATCTCTCTTGTCCGCCATTTTTGCTTCTGCTGAGCTCTATTTTCTTAGTGCATTTTGTGGTTGTTCAGTCCCGTTTAATTTAGGATGCATTAATCATTGAAATACATTATTCATCCTTTGTTCTTCGTTCTGTTTTGTGCTGGTCTTTGTTAAAACAATCACAACAGTTCAATCCTTGAACTTGTTCTTGTAACGTTGCTGTGTTGATTAGAGATTGAAGTGCGGCTTCATCTTCTTGTGTTTGGGAAGTTCTCAAGCTGACCATAAGTGTAGCGAGATGAAGACTAGTTATAGAAGAATGAGGTGCAACCAGAGTGTAGATATTGAAGTGCTATGACAAAGGGAGTTTTTCATAATTGATGTTTGTTTCTAATTTTGTAATTGTACCATGAATGTTTTCTCCTAGACCAGGTCCCATGGATGTAGGCTTCGACCAAACCATGTAAATGGTTGTGTTCTTTATTTTTATGTTTGGATGAATGCTTGCAATTAGCCCCATAAAGAACACGTTGAACTTATAATTTTAACTTGGTAAAATTTTCACTAAGCTTACCTTTTCCGCGGTGCAAAGTGTTGTTAATCGTTTAACTAAAATTTGGTAACAAAACTGCTCAGCACAGTTATAGGACCTAACAAGCGGTATCAGAGCCTATTCTGATAAGTTTTTTCAGTGATCCTTCTCTTTTGCTGCTGCTTGTTAAGCTGGTTGTTGTGCTGTTGAATCGAGTCTGACTAAGTTGTCTCTCAGTACAGTTCTATTTTCAATTGTGTGCTAACATCTACTGATTGTGCCCACATTCGCTGTGTCTGCTTCAGTTCTGTCTTCGTGTGTGCCCACATTTTTGTGTCTGATGTGATGAACTTTTTTAATGAATGAAGGTCAGCCAATCGGCCACCACTCCTAGAAGGACCAAACTACCCTTATTAGAAACCTGGGATAAGAGCTTTCCTAAAATCTATAGACGAAAGAGTTTGGGCTTCGAATGTAAGTGGATGAAGACACCCCACCATTATTGAAAATGCGGAACCTAAACCAAAACCCATAGAACTTTGGACCAACGCTGAATTAGACTTAGCAAACAACAACTCAAAACCTAGTCATGTTATTTTTAATGTTGTTAACGTAAATCAAATGAAGATTATAGCCAATTGTGAAATTGCTAAGGATGTTTCGGACAAGCTCTAAGTCAAGAATGAAGGAGCCGATTTGGTTAAAAAACCTAGACTTAGGAGACTTGTGACTGATTTTGAAAATCTTGTCATGCTTGAAGATGAAACAATTACTGATTTTCATGGTAGACTTTATGATGTATCTAATGAATGTTATGCTTTAGGTAAAGTCTATTCTAACTCTGAACTTGTCAAGAAAGTCGTGTGCTTACTGCCCAAGAGATTCATGTCTAAAGTCGCCTCAATTGAATAATGCCGAGGTTTGGACACCATGGAGTTGGATGAACTGATTGGTTCTCTTCAAACCTTTGAGCTAAATCTGAAAAGATGAGAAAATCAAAAACCGAACAAAGGTTTGGCACTCAAACATGAGGTAATCTCTGAATTTGTTAGGAAAGTTGACACGAGCACCCTTGATGATGACACTTGTGCTTTATTAACTAAGAATTTTGCTAAATTTCTCAAGAAAAGTGCAAAACGTCCTTTTGGGAATAAAAAGGAGAAACAACCTTTTGGTAGGAAATTTTCAGATCAACATAATTCAGGTGATTTTCAAAAAGGATTCTCTAAACAAAAAGAAAAGAGAAAGAGAGTCAAGTGTTTTGAGTGTGAGGGATATGGCCACATTCAGTCCGAATGTGCTAACACTCTAAAGAATAAAGGAAAGGCAATGGCTGCCACCTTGAGTGAGAGTGAAAATGAGAAGAGTGTTAGTGATGATAGTGAGTCGGATGTGGATGAAATTTTTCTTACATTTGCTGCCAATCAAGAGGATAGTGAAGGTTCAGGTCCGGATGAATCTAGTGACTATGATGAGGAAAAATAAAAGGCTTATGACACAACGTATCAATCTTGGTTAAAGGCCCTTAAAAGAATTAAGTCACTTGAAATTGAAAAGTCTTCCTTGGTGGATGATAAGAAAAATTTGTCAGAACAAGTCAAGGATTTGACCTTTGAAATGTCCAACAAAGAATCTTTTTTGTTTAAAGCTAAGCTGCAACTAATTGAGGTCAAGGCCATTGTTGAGAAACTTAATGCAGGTTCACTCAAGTTTGATGAAGTACTCGGACAAGGAAAGATTTTTTGTGACAAAATTGGATTGGGATTTACCCCTGGTGCTAGCACATCAAATAATGTGTGAACATTTGTGAAGGCCACAGATTTCACTCTTGACTTTGCCATGGGAAAACAGAAAATGAAGGTAAACCGTTTCATCCCCACTTGTCATTTTTGCAATAGAAATGGACATATTAGACCCAAGTGTTTTAAGAATCATGTCATGCTTTCAAATGCGAACAAACCAGCCAAGAACATTGGTTCTCATAAAAGAATTTGGATGCAAAAATCTGCTGTGAATTCATTTGTTGCACATACTTCACTTCTTGCATTTCAAAATGATTTGTGGTACATTAATAGTGGTTGCTCTAGGCACATGATTGACAATTGTTCACTCTTATCTAACTTGCAATATGTTGATAGTGGACATGTTACTTATGATGATGGAAAGAAAGGAAAAGTTCTTGGAAAAGTTCTTGGAAAAGGTTCAATCACCCTTCCAGGACTTCCAATCTTTAATGATATGTTGTTTGTGAATGGCTTAAAGGAAAATCTCATAAACATAAGCCAAATTTGTGACAAGAACTTTAAGGTTCAGTTTTCAAAAGACAAATGTCATGTTTTGAATGACAAAGGTGTTCATATTCTAGAAAGAAAAAGATCAAATGATAATTGCTATTTGCTATCTAACAATTTCTCTTGTATTAGTTCTAAAGCTGATAGCATTGATGTGTGGCAAGAAAAACTTGGTCACATGAACTTTAAAGATCTTGTAAGGCTCTCAAAAAAATAAGTTGTGAGAGGATTACCTAAACTTGAATTTACCAAAGGTAAAGTGTGTAGACCTTACCAACAAGGTAAGCAATCTAAATGTTCACACAAATCCTCTTCTTATCTCAACACATCTAGTGTTTTAGAATTGCTTCATATGGACTTGATGGGTCCAATGCAAACTGAAAGTTTAGGAGGTAAGAGATATGTTTTGTGTGTGTTGATGATTTTTCAAGATTCACATGGGTTGATTTCCTTAGAAAAAAATCTGATACTTTCAATGTTATTTGAAAGATTAGTTAGAAGACTTCAAGTTGAGAAGAACTGCCTTGTAAAGAAAATTGTGAGGATTAGGAGTGACCATGGAAAGGAATTTGAGAACACTTATTTTGAAAATTTTTGTGATATGCAGGGAATTTCTCATGAGTTTTCAACCCCAAAAACACCACAACAAAATGGTGTTGTGGAGAGGAAGAATAAGGTGCTTCAAGAAATGACAAAAGTCATGCTAAATGCAAGAAAGTTACCCAAGAGATTTTGGGCTGAGGCAATCAACATAGCCTGCCACATCTCAAATAAAGTGTTCTTGAGGAAAGGTACAATTCAAACTCCCTATGAGCTGTGGAAAGGTAAAAGACCAGATCTATCTTACTTTCTTGTTTTTGGATGCAAATGTTATGTCCTTAATGATAGGGAGAATCTTGGTAACTTTGATGCTAGGAGTGATGAAGATATTTTCCTTGGATATTCCTTGAATAGTCGTGCATATAGGATCTACAACTTACGTTCTGAAAAAATCATTGAATCAATTAATGTAGTTTTTAGTGATGTAGATGATAATTCAAATTCATGGGAAAATGATGTTTTCAAAGGCATGTCTGATCCGAATATGACCACAGACCCTAATGTGACCACACCAAAATCACCAGAACCACAGTCTGCTGAAAATGTGCCAACACCGACCAATGTGACCACATCTGGAACACAGAACATAAATAATTTTTTGAACATGGATGAAATCGATCTTGTTGTTGATCTTTCAAATGAATTTACCTCAAGAAGAAGTCCAAGATCTAAGGATCTTCCAACATGGATCAAAAAGGTTCATCCTTCTTCAACCATCATCGGAAATCCAGAAGAGGTAATGGTTACAAGGAGAAAAAGGCAAAATGAAATTAACTATCTTTGCTATGTTTCCCTTGCAGAACCAAAGAACGCTAAATAAGCCTTGGAAGATGATTGGTGGATTGCTGCAATGCAAGAAGAACTTGAACAATTCGAGAGAATGGTGTATGGACACTTGTTCCCAGACCTGAAGGCATAAACATCATCGGCACAAAATGGATTTTCAAGAACAAGATCGATGAGTTTGAAAATGTTGTAAGGAACAAGGCAAGACTCGTGGCTCAATGGTACACCTTAGTAGAAGGAATTGACTTCGATGAGACATTTGTCCCTATTGCCAGATTGGAATCTATAAGATTATTGCTTGTTGTGGCTAGTTGGTTGAAAATAAAGCTCTATCAAATGGATGTTAAAAGTGTGTTCCTGAATGGGTTGCTGAATGAGGAAGTATATGTTGAATAGCCCATTGGATTTCAGGATCCTCACAAGTCTGATCATGTCTTTAAATTGAAGAAAGCTCTTTACGGTTTGAAACAGGCCCCTAGGGCATGGTATGAAAGACTGACCACTTTTCTCCTTGAACATAACTACATAAAAGGTAACTCAGACAAAACTATCTTCATTAAGTGTGGCAACAGTGAGTTTATGTGTGCACAAATTTATGTTTATGACATTGTGTTTGGCTCCACATCTAAAACTCATTTAAATGAATTTGTTGCCTTAATGAAAAATGAATTTGAAATGAGCATGGTAGGAGAGTTGAACATGTTTTTAGGTCTTCAGATTAAGCAATTTGATAATGGCATGTTTGTGTCACAAACTAAATATGCTAAGAACATGTTGAAAAGGTTCAATCTTGAAAGTGCTAAGCATGCAAGAACACTCATGAGTTCCTCTAACAAACTGTCAAAGGATGAAAATGGAAAGAAAATTAACAATAAACTATATATAAGCATGATAGGAAGCTTGTTGTATTTGACTGTTAGTCGTCTTGACTTGTGTTATAGTGTTGGTGTGTGTGCAAGATTCCAAGCTAATCCCACAGAGTTACATATGACCGCTGTAAAAAGGATCATGAAATATATCTCAGGTACGTTTGAGTTTGGTTTATGGTTCTCACATGATACTAATACTATTTTGGTTGGATACAACGATGCTGATTGGGCCGGAAGTGTAGATGATCGAAATAGCACATCCAGTAGATGTTTTTACCTTGGCAACAACCTTGTCACTTGGTACAGCAAGAAACAGAATGCAATCTCCCTTTCCACTGCTGAGGCTGAGTACATAGTTGATGATAGTTGTTACACTCAAATTCTTTGGTTGAAACAAATTTTGAGTGATTATGGAATTGATCAGGATTGTGTGACTATATTTTGTGATAACACTAGTGCTATCAACATTTCAAAAAATTATGTCCAACATTCTAGGACCAAGCACATTGACATTAGGCATCATTTCATTAGAGAACTTGTGGAAGAAAATGTTGTCA
>WYDK02075640.1:0-10103 GCA_009867345.2 Toxicodendron radicans | reverse complement strand
CAAAATACGTTTGTCAAGTCAACCCATCACCATTAAGGAAAAACTCCAATGCGGTTTAAACCTCCCATTGGTAGAAGTGTACCCTTCGCTTTGGCGAACAAAGTCACAAGGAACAATGGTTTGATTTAATCCATGGTGATGGAAGGCGTTGCGTTATGTTTGACTTGATATGCTTTATTAAGGGGTTTTATTATTTGTCTCACAAATTTTAATCTTGTTAACATGTTATCGTTATAACATTCACCCTTAGCACGCAGGCTCTATTTAATGAAATAAATTACAATCATACATACCCAAAATTAATATTAACATTCACCATAGGTCAAGGCTCAAGTACCAGGCACCATGCAAAATTCAAAACAATCAATTTTGAATTGTGGAAATAGTTTACCAAATAACTCTTTAATTGCAGAATTAAAATTGTCCCAAAATCAGATTCTACATCGCCGTCCATCACGTTACAACGCGATCTGGTAGAGTGTCGATCGCCGCGGTGATGAGTTACCATCGCTGCGGTGATCGCTGATAAATAAACGCGAGTTGTGAAGCTCGCTCTTTAAAGCGATGTGATATATTGCTGCAGTGATCTTCATCAGCAAAAACGATCGCAGCAGCAATCAGAATGATCGCCGCAGTGATCGCTGATGAACTAACACGAGCTGTGAAGCTCGCTCACTGTAGCGATGTGATATATCACTGCAATGATCGTCATCAACAACCATGATCGCCGCGACGATCGCTGGTTTTCCAGCACCACCATGAACCAGAACTTGTTGTACAAGCGGCAACTCATTTTTTCGTGTCTGTTTTTGCGCAACAACGCTAGTCCAGATCCACACACACTCCAGAACAATTCAAATCCATCAACAATCAAAATAATACATTTTAGATTCAATTAAATTGATTAAACAGATCATAGATAATCAAAATAATTAATCTAACATCCTAATATGCAATTACCAAATCACATATCATCAAACATGAAATTAAACTATATAATCTAAATATCTGTGGCTCTGATACCACTGTTAGAAACTGATTTAAGAAAACGCAACGGAAAGACATGGGAAACAAAATTAAAATTAATTCCATCCCAATGATCCGGATACAAAATTATATAGTTTACATGTTAACGTTAATGTAAACAAAATCATACAAGGTTTTAGTTGTTTTTACCAACGTAGACGGCTCCTTCAAACTTTGTGTAATCTGAAAAATCGCAAGTCAATCCAAGAATAGGATTGCACTTACGCAATCCACACAAGGGAAGGATCAAAATACCAAAAGTTGATTTGCTAGATCAAGAGTTGGCTTCAAGAAATAAGAAAAGGGCTGAGCTTTTCAAAGAAAAAACTCTCTGTGAACAGTAACCCGTATGAACGTACAGTGATGAACAGTGGAAGGGGTTTTTAATTGTATAAAATGTTTCACTTAACTGCTCATTTTATAGGCATTTTAAGAAACCCTATTCCAATGTGGAATAGGGCTAACCCTATTCCTATTTGGAATAACAAGAATTTCCATTTTAATTAAATTCATTAATATTAATATAAATATTAATATTAATTTACAATTAATTAATATGTAATTTGTTAATATTAATTCCAATTAAAATTGGACAGCAAATTTAATTGCACAACAAATTACCAAAATATTCTTTATATAATTTTGTTAAATAAATTCCAATATAAAATTGGACACAGGCATCGACCTGAACATATTTAATTGCATAGCAAAATTATGAAAATACTCTTTTATCACAAAGACGAAATTGCCCCTCAATTCTTATAAACCTTGAATTGTCCCTTTATGTGTGTGAACTGTAGGCTCACCATCGTATTGGTAGTGAATACTATCGCAATTAACACCAATTAATTGTCTCACTACACACAGACCAAGATTAGCCCCTAGCAAGGCATCATGGCCACCCAATAGATAATGTCTCAGCAAAATAGCTACATGTTAATGGTATGATTACTGTGTTATTCAACTCTTTCATCTTCCATTATCTTATCAAGGCTGAGGCACAAAAATAGTGTTAACCTTAGATACGAAACCCTTGATAATAAAGTGTTCGGTTATTGGATCAACGATCAGAATAAGAAATTAGATTAAGCGACAAATCAGTCCCACTATGGCTATAGATTTATTGTCGTTGCCAATACAATTGAATTGCTCCGTGAGATAATTTCTCTCGTACACGGGAGTGATGAATCCTTTGTTGATCCACCATAGCCCCAATACACTTCTCGATGCAACCAATCACCACCGTTCTGATAATCCTAAAAAAGACTACGTTGGGCTAGTGTCAAACTACACCAATTGGTGCACAAGGTGCTCTGGTGATCTCAAGTCTAAGAATCGCATGCACCATTATTCGTTAGAGGATTTATTCCATAGACACTGGGGTTACCATCTATATGGAAGCCTCTGATGGGCCAGTCCAATGAACTTGCTCATAAAGCAAGCACTCATGTGTCGCACCAGTTTGTCAGCCAACAACCTTGACAAATGAGATCTGTCACTGTCTTTCAACAGGATTGTACATCACGATGATAGCCTTACCGTATCATTTGTGCCCTAGGTCAGAATAATACTAAGGCTACGAATGCTTTTAGAATAGCCACTATAAGTGATCATAGGGTTCTCACTATCGAGTTTTCAAGCACTCGATACCTATGTCACAGTTCCACCATTCTAAGGACATATATCACAACATATACTTAAATACGATTTACACGATATAGTAAATTGCCTTTTATTAATTATATGAACATGATACACGATATTTGATTACAACTTTGATTGGCTCTAGGGCACCTACCCTAACATTATGTAATTAGTTTATTTTAGTGTAATCTTTTCTTTTCCATTTGTGTAGTTAGTTGTTTCCTAGGGTTTTAATGTAGTCTAAGATTGAAAGCTTGTGTTTGACATATTCTATTGTTTAATCTATTCAAGGATGTTCTTGATTCATTCATTGTGTTTAATTCAATTTGAGATGATGTTAGGGCTTGATGAATCTTGATGTTAGTTAATTGATTGTATGAGATGAGTTTGGGTATTGATTGATTGGGTTGTGTTAGAGTATACGCCCTACCAAATACAACTTGATTATTGTCTTGTTCTTAATGAGTTTTGTTAACTAGATTAGACTATACGCCCTAGCTAGTTTAGTGATGAAAACACTAGGTTAATCACGAACGCCCTACGGTAATACCTTAGAAATGTGAGACGCCATGCCCAACAATTAGCTCTAGTGGATGTATGATTCGTGTTCGAGTATACGCCTTGCCGAATGCAAATTGGTTCAATATTTAGTACTCTAGTTCTTAAATAGGTGTAGAAAGTGGGTTAATTCCAAACACCATATGGTAATACCCAAGGCTGAATGTTAGACAATAATACCTTGAAAAGACAAGAGTACGAACCCTAGAAAAGAGTAGAGAGAACGGTAGTTTGGTTAAGAACATGTAACTGGATGATTGATGAGTTAAAGACCTGGGCTTTTCTTTAGGTAATTAGATTTTATATTCATTTAATGTTAATTCTGCAATTTGTTAATTTTATATTCATTCTTTTCATAAGGCATAGTTACTAGGATCATTAAAGCACATACAGTCTTTGTGGAATCGATCCTTGCACTTTGCACACTATACTACGACAACCATTCGTGCACTTGCGAGGTATTTTAATTTGATTCATCAAACCCTCAACTTAATTTTCATTCAAAATGTCAATCAATACAATGAAACATGTCATCGTGAAACTATTTTTTTCATCTAACAATTTCATACACTCTGGCCAAAGATTTCATTTTTCGAATGTTTATTGACATTCGATTGGGAATTCAAGATCAAACTATTTCGAGCCAATAGATCCCGTCTAGACTATCACTTGTCCTCGCACCTAAATAACATATGACCAAACTGACTTCTTGCACAAGACATGGTTAGTCTTGTGTTTATACACCATATGAACCATATGCATCCTATGTCGAATTTAGCAGTGATGTCTCAGGTCTAAGGATTAGTAATACACTAATATGATTCTACGATGTATCATTGACTACATTCTAAATGTCCATGTGATTCATTGTAATTGGTCACATTCAATAAATATTTCACTAACCGTTTATCCATGCTAATGCCCTAGTGACATAACTTTTATAATCACCTACACTAATACCATAACATGATATTCAATGGAGACATTAAACATGTCTACTATGCAATGTTATTGACCAATTAACATTACTTATGTGGGGAATGCTTCAATGATTTTGATCTCTAAAGATCTGTATCGTCCGGACATTTCATATGTAATATATATATATAATTGAAGCAGTTAACATACATGTGAAAACAATAACTCTTTCTTTTATGAATAATAAAATAATTACAAGAAATAATGTCTTGGAACCGACAACACGATTGGTTCCTAGGGCATACACTAACAAAACTCTCACTTGCACTAGAGCCAATCGTAATGGTATCTAATACCCATCTTCTGAAGATGATAGTCCAATTGGTTCTGTGTCATCACTTTATTGAATGTGTCAGCTACATTGTTCGTTGAAGGTACCTTCTACACCAAAATTTCTCTAGCTCCAACAAACTCTCTCAAAATATGATATTTACACTGAATATGCTTTGACTTCTGGTGCGCTCTTGGTTCCTTTGCTTGTGCAATAGCACCAGTATTGTCACAACACAAGGTTATCTGATAACACATATTTGGAACCATACCAAGTTCGGTTAAGAACTTGCGCATCCAGATAACCTCATTTGCTGCTTCTGAAGTGGCAATATATTTAGCTTCTGTAGTGGAATCGGTAGTTGTCGACTGTTTGGAACTCTTCCAACTGACTACTCCTCCATTTCATGTGAAAATGAACCCGGATGTAGACTTTCTATCATCCATGTCTAATTGAAAATTAGAATTTGAGTATCCTTCAATTTTTAATTCTGAACCTCCATAACTTAGTATTAAATCCTTATTTCTTCTTAAGTACTTAAGGATTATTTTCACTGCTGACCAGTGCTTCTCCCTTGGGTGTAACATTTACAACATATGCTATATTAGGCCTAGTACATAGCATAATGTACATGAGTCTGCCTACAGCTGAAGCATAAGGTATCCCATGCATCCGCTTGTCTCGTGATTAGTCTTGAGACTCATATCTTTCGAAAGATGAAGTCCATGACTGTAGGGCAAAAAACCCATTTTGGAGTCTTGCATGCTGAACCGTTTCAACATCTTTTCTATGTACATTGCTTGGGATACACTTATTAATTCTTCTGTTCTATCTCTATAGATACAAATTCCAAGGATATTGATTGTTTCTCTTAAGTCTTTCATGGAGAAAGTTCTAGATAACCATAACTTTACTTCAGACATCATTCCAATATCATTTCCCATCAATAGTATGTCATCTACATACAATATGAGAAATATTATTGTATGATCCTTTGTTTATTTATAAACACCAAACAATTTGATTGTTTCATCAAATCAGATGTTCCAGCTTCTCGAAGCTTGTTTTAACCCATAAATGGACCGATACAACTTGAACATTTTATTTCTGTCAGAATTAAATACAAAACCTACAGGTTGTTGCATGTAGATATTTTCCTCAATAAATCCATTGAGAAATGCTGTTTTGACATCCATCTGTATTATCTCTTAATCGTAGTGTGTAGTAATGGTCAGCATAATTTTGATAAACTTAAGCATAGCGACTGGTGAGAAGGTTTTCCTCATAATCCAACTCTTGTTTCTGAGTATAACCTTTCACAACAAATCTTGCCTTGTAGGTCTCCACCTATCCATCTTTGCCAATCTTTCTCTTGAGACCCATTTACATCCAATAAGAACTATCCCTTCTAGAGGATCAACAAGTGTCCAGACTTGATCATCGTGCATGGATTTTATCTCAGAATTCATCGCTTCTAGCCATTTACCTGAATCGATAGCTAATACCGCTTCTTCATAGCTTCTAGGATCATCCCCATGACTAACTTTTGCAATCATTAGAGATTCATAAATCTCTTCTTGAAATAATCCATACATTTCTGTAGGTCGAGAAATTGTAGACGATTTGTGAACCAGAATTGTTGTTTAAGAACTAAGGTTTCCTGTGAACCAGAACTGTTGTTTAAGAACTAAGGTTTCCTGAGAGGAACCATCCATCTGAGTATTTTCGTTTGAGGCTCCCCGGACTCTTCTTGGAGTACTATTTTTTTCTCGTAGCTTCTTGTTCTAAGAACTCTTTCTCAAGGAAATGTGTGTTTCTACTGATCGAAACTCTTTGATCAAAATGGAAGTAAAAGTAATATCCTAAACCATCTTTAGGATATCCAGTAAACTGACCTTTTTTAGATCTAGCGTCCAACTTTTCTATCTTGACTATCTTGACATAAGTTGGACACTCCCAAACTCTCAAATATTTGAGACTATGAGGTTTACCATACTATACATTTTGTATGGTGTCTGCTTAACAGATTTAGATGGTGCCCTATTCAGAATATGCACATCGGTTTGAAGGGCATATGCCCACAATGATGTTGGCAAGTCCGTAAAACTCACCATCAACCGTACCATATCCAATAAAGTAAGGTTCCTCTTTTCTGACACACTGTTATTATGTTGTGTATACGGAGGAGTCAATTGGGATATTATACCATTTTCTATTAGATAATCTTGAAATTTTGTACTTAAGTATTCATCATTGCGATCTGATCGTAGAATCTTAATACTCTTTCCAGTTTGATTTTTTACTTTATTCTTGAATTCTTTGAACTTTTCAAAGGATTTAGATTTGTATTTCATTAAATACATGCACCCATACCTCGATTAATAGTCGGTAAAGGTAATGAAGTACTGAAAACCTCCTCGGGCTATTTCACTAAATAGTCCACATACATTTGAATGTATGATTTCCAATAATTCTTTGAATCTTTCCCTTTTACCCTTAAAGGGCAATTTGGTCATTTTGCTTTAAAGACAAGATTCACATGTTGGATAAAGTTCTGAACCCAATGGGCTTAAAAGTGCAATTGCTTCTAATAAGTTTGGTCCAATAAGTTTGTTATTGTCAAGTAACATAAGAATGGAACATACATGTTATTGCTCATTTTCACAATCTAAATATCACGCTAACAACTATTGTAAGAGGTTGCAAGAGAAATAAAAGTTTTATTCATGTCTTGTAAATTTAAACCCTTAACTCTAATCTTATTAGCTCACACTAATCTAATTAACTCCTACTATTTTATTCAAATGCCATACTCCCTTAGATGGCGATTCAGAAATTTCGTTGGAACAAATTTTTAGTGGGGAATTAAATTCTTATTAAATTTAATAAACCTCACATAATAGAAATCTTGGTCCATTAAATTTAACAAGTAGGAAACTATTTCCTTTTATATCTCTATATAAGCTATGATTCATTTCTTTACCTCTAGTTTCGGATATCTCACATAATAGAAATCTTAGTACCCTAGACCAGTGAAATCCGACCCATTATGCTTTCTTAAAATAGAATTCCCATTATACCCTCACATAATAGAAATCTTGGATACAATGAAGTTTTCTATCCAAGAACTAAGACAATCAATTCTATGTCATAAAAATTAGCATCATTCACATAATAGAAATCTTGGTATATCGAAAGGCTAGGATTTAATATTATTCCTTGAATATTATTCCTAAGGGAGATTTTAAGGTTTAACCTTTGATTAAGAAATGTTTTACACTTATCACATACACCACAACCTAATGTATCCTTATAAATATAAAACACGGTGGGATTCAAAATCCTAATTAGGTAAACTATTCATCTAATTATAACAAGCAAGATTAAACCCTAATTAATATTTATCAATTACAAAAACAAACATTAATGCAATTGAAATATACCCATGAAACATTCATAAGCTACAAAGGAATGTATGGTATTATAAATATATCTCATATACATACCAAATATTTCATGCAAGGGTGTAATAAGCATATAAATTAATGACTTTATGCATGTAGGAATATATATGAATTTAATGACTTGTGTAAAAATTACATATAAATTTGTCATGATTAACCAAAAGGGTAAAAGTGAAATTTCACCACCCTAACATTTAATGCTCTCTAATCTCATTTGTTAACCAAATCAAATGAAATGATTAAAGGAATTAGCCACCCATCAACCATGGTTTAGTTAACCAATCAAACTCATCCTTATCCATATCTCCAATTTCACACATACAAATAATATAAACTCATCATATAACATGCCATGACCTAATTATCAACCATGCACCTAATCTCATCCGTGACATCATTTGATCATCATCAACCATTGAATCAATCAAACATCATTCATATTTATGCCATGGCCAAATTTGACAAGGAATGATGCATCATTCATGCATCCAATTATCACATAATATTCATCCAAAATTCATAAAGAAAACATATGCCAATTACCATTGAACATGCCTTCTCCACATGAACCAGTTATGCATGAATCAGCATTAAAAATTTTAATCAACATTAGAATTTTAAAATGTCAAATTATGGCCTAAATGTTCTTCAATCCATCACCAAATTGTAGTCACAATACAACAAATATACAGGCACGATTAGTCTATAATTAAACACATTCAACCATGGAACTTGTATTCAAAATACACTATGCATAAAACATGATTTGGCCAAATTTATTTATGTTAAAATCATCAAAAATTTGCATCAAAATGCATAATTTTTTATATTTATGTAATGATCAAGATCAACTTTATCCAATGTCATAAAATGCATCCAAAATGCATCAACTCTACATACATACACATGGCCCATTTTAACATGAAATCTTTGCATTCCAAACAAAAATTTTTACACGTACATGCCATCAATCATGAACATCACATATTCAAGATCAAGAACAACAAAAAAATATTCCACAATAACAACATATGTGTTGGCCAAATCACACCCCTTGTTCAACAACAATTTTTATTCAATTTTTTCACAAAAAAATTGAACATATAAGAATAGATCTAACATTAAGCTCTGATACCATTGTTAGATTACATGATTTTAATGGGTAAGCTGATGGGAAAATGGTGTAAAATGGTGTAGACATGAATTAAGGTTCACATGGCATGTATTTTAAACAAAAGTGGTGTAAATGAGTTATCTTTGAAGCCTTCAACACTTGAAGCTTGGATTGGAGATGCTAGATCTTAAAAAACTTGAAGAATCCTCAAAGATTTGTCCACCACCAAGTGAGGAAGAGTTGGTCGAATTTGAGTGAAGAGTTAGAAACCTTTTCAATCAAAATTGGGTCAAAATGGGCGAATATCATATATTATATACAATGACCATTTTGCAATTTTTGAAATTATTATTAAGTCCATGAAACAATTTCAATTAAAAGTTAACCCATGATTTAAACTAATTTATAATCATAGCATTCAACTTTTACATAATCCCATTATATATATATATATATATATATACATCAACCTATTATTGAATCTAATTCAATAAATACATATTAGCCTATTATTGAATCTAATTCAATAATGACCAAAGGACTATATTACCCTTGATAAATGCTAGCTTTCCATGAGTAATATTTTCTCACCAATACATTAATTCAGATGCACACATGTAGATCCGAATATCGTTAACCTTTAAAGGTATGTATTACCTTCTCTCCTCATACTTGGTTTTGGTGTGACCTCTTAGGTTCATAATGACATAGTCGTGGGCCTAATATCGTATTTCGATATGTTTAGTCATAACTTTTTATGATCAAAATTCCCACTGATCATGGTAGGCATCTAGCAATGCTCCATAATCCCTAAGCTATAATGAAGTTACACTCCAATGAACCTATTTCTGATCGTACGTCCCGTGTATTAAAATTCCTCCGTCGTTCAATCCCGATTAAGAATGGGTTCATGGTATGTCAAAACCCTCAACTTAATCTTCATTTGAAATATCAGTCAATACAATGGAACATGTCATCACGAAACTACTTTTCATATGACAATTTCATACTCTCTGGCCAAAGATTTCCTTTTCCCAATGTTTATTGA
>WYDK02075599.1:0-10110 GCA_009867345.2 Toxicodendron radicans | reverse complement strand
AAAACTATGAAAACACTCCTTATTGATTGTATGCCTCAAATTACACTTAAATCTAGTCTTGATGCTATATTTTTTTTCGAATAAAGCTGTGATTAAATAAAATGAAAATGGGTAAAAAAAAAAAACAAAAACAAATGGCACATGTAGTACCAACTAATATCTTATCATGATAAGCTTTTAAAGCAAATAAAAAAGGAGTAATTTCAAAACAATACTCAGGTTTTCACAAAAATTATTCACTAAGCTAAACAGTAAGATTTCCCTTTTAACACTTTAGGGTGAACTGACTATTTTGTCCTTAATTCTTTTTTTGAAAAGTCTGAGAAAAAGATTAATACATTCAAGGCAAAATGACTTTATTAATGGTAAAACTTTTTAAAGTAAAATAAATAGTAAATACAACGTTTATAACAATTATATTTGTCAAAAGATTAATACTACATATACAATATTTCTCATATAACATGATGTGACAAAAGATGATTGAGTGAAAGTTTATTTTTAAGTTAAAATCAGTCAATCATATTTTACCATATCATGTTGTATGAAAAATGTTGTATAAAATTGTTGTATGTATAATATTATGCTTGCCAAAATATGTCTAAAGTTTTTTGGTGAGGAAATGTTTGAATTTTATGCCATTACTTAAAGATATACATGCAAATTAACTTTGTATGCAAAATTAAATATACAAAGTAACGTGACATTGTCCATTAATTGTTATATTATTCATCCTTATTAATGAGTTAACGTTTTCCATTCTCCGACTTTTGTTCATTATGTGATACTTCACTTTGCATGTTGTTATGTACAAAATAAAGTTAAGTGATCATAATGTCATGCGACCTACCAAAGAGAGACACGCGCATGCCAAAGCCACTACCAACACATGGATTCCATCTACATATTAGCCATCAAGCCTTCTTTAAAAGATAAGCTACAACTATCCTATAAAATAAGTTCAAGAATGTTCTGGTTGGACATGTGAAAGTCTATGAAAGCTCTTAGCTCGCCACATGGCATCCTAGGACCTTTCACTATATATAAAAGCAGAGATTTCATTCGGAAAAACAAGGATTCATTTCCAAGAAACATTACACTGATACTCTTAAATATCTCCTGCTCCCTCTCTTATTTATTTCAAATCGCTAGTGATCTCACTTGTAACCTTCATAAATACAAATTCAGTGGATGAACGAGTTGTTTTTAAGCATTTGAACCACTTTAAAAAGTTGTTTTTTGTCTTACATATTTATTCTATTCCATTAACTGCTTTAAGGTTATTAAAAAGCCCAGAACCATAAATTCTCACATGTAAAAAGTTCATAACAATTCCCACGTGCTAGTTTCGTTGGTCAAAAATCGTGCATCAACACATGCATATGAATTTTATATGCAAACTTATTAAATTCCAAAGAAATGTAAAAGAGAAAAAGGAGAATTGTAGAATTGTGTTGTGTATTGAATAATGAAAAAGTGTTACAATATATAAGCCTAATTCTAGTCTATACAAGGTAAGGTAATTTTCGCAATAATGACATAATATCATGTACATAAGGAAATAAAATAAACATAATATCATATGCCTTAATATGAAAATTATATGCCTAATATGACTTGATCATATATCAAAGAATTATTCTCTAAACAGAAAATGAAACAAATAAATACAAGAAATGGAAACTAAATATACAATGATCTTAATACTCCCCTTCAAGTTGGAGAGTGAATATCGTGAAGTCTCAACTTGTTACATAATGTGACAAACTGGTCCTTTCCCAAAGCTTTTGTGAATATGTTTGCCAATTGTAAGTGCATAGGCATGTACGAAGGACTAATCAATCCAGATTGTAGCTTCTCTCAGACAATGTGGCAATCTATTTCAATGTGTTTTGTGCGCTCGTGAAATACAGGGTTTGTTGCAATATGTAAAGTTGTCTGATTGTCACAAAATAAAGGTGCGGAAGTTGACTATGTAACCCTCAAGTCTTGTAAAATGTAATGCAACCATGTCAACTCCACAATCTTGAGACATTCGTTTGTTTCTTGGATTTCCATGAAATAAGAGAATCTCCAAGGAAAATGCAATACCCCGTAACTGATCTTCTTGCGATATTGCAACATGTCCCATCTGAATCACAATACGCTTTGAGAGCAAGGTCGTTTATAGAAGGAAATAACAAACCTTGACCTGGCGTACTCTTGACATATCTAAGAACTCGTAGGGTTGCATCCCAATGTGGCTTTCTAAGCTCATGCATAAATTGACTCAATGTGCAAACAAAGTATACTATGTCAAGTCTCGTGACAGTAAGATAAATCAATCTACCCACCAATCTTCTGTACTTGGTTGGATCATTTAACACTAATCCATTCGTGAGAGTAAGCTTCAAATTTTGTTCCATTGGAAAACTGTCTGGGCGTGCACCAAGAAGTCCTGAGTTTTCTAACACATCTAGTGCATATTTTCTTTGAGACATGAAAATTTCTTTCTTTGACCAAGAAAATTCAATGCCTAGAAAATATTTCAAATTTCCAAGATCCTTCATGCGAATGTGTTTGAGGAGGAACCCTTTGAGATGTTCCATTTCTTGAAGATCATTGTCTATGAAAAGTATATCATCAACATAAATGAGGACCACAATAAGAGAAGTACCTTGAGCTTTAGTGAAAAGTGAATAATCGGCTTTTGATTGTAGATAACTAGCTTTCTGAATAGTGTTTGAAAAGGTAGAAAACTAGTTTCTTGATGCCTGTTTGAGACCATAAAGAGATATGTTGAGCCGACATTAAGTGTTCTCCCCCTGTCGGTGAAGACCAGGTGGAGGTTCCATATACACAAGTTCATTTAAGTCCCCATGGAGAAAAGCATTTTGAACATCAAGTTGATGAATGAACCAATTGCGAGCAGCGGCAATGGTAAGGAGGCAACGAAGAGTTGTGAGCTTGGCTGTAAGAGAGAATGTCTCATGAAAGTCAATACCTTCTACTTGAGTATAACTTTTAGCAACAAGATGAGCTTTGTAACGTTCAATAGCACCATCTGAACGATATTTAATCTTGTAAACCCATTTGCAACCAATGGGTTTATGACCAGAAGGAAGAGGCATCATACTCCAGGTGTTATTGTGTTCTAATGCCTCTAATTCAATTTTCATAGCTTCTTGCCAATGAGGATCGAGGACAGCTTGAGCATATGAGGTGGGCTCTTTGTGACCGGTAATGTTAGCTAGAAAAGAATAATGGGCAGACGAGAGACGTGAATATGAAATAAAATGGGAAAGAGGATAATTATTACCGTTTTCAAATCTTGGTGCCGAGGCTGAATGGTCAACTTGAGCAGACATGATGTAGTCTTTATGCCATGTTAGGGGTTGCTTAGAACGAGTTGAATGGAGAAGGGATTGAATGGGAGGATCAATTGAGTCTATGGAATTGGAGATGAGAGTGTTGGTCTCAAGGGATGTTATGTTAGTGCTCTCAGTTTGAGTAATGGATTATGGCAAAAGTGGTGAGTTTTCTAAGGTAATGTCATGAGACTGCGAGTTAGGCACTGTGGTGAGAGAAACTTGGTCGGGGTGTCGTGACAATGTGTCCCGTAGTGACGGGTTGGGTGGTTTGGGTGATTTGTTATGGCGGATTGGTTGGGTTTGGAGATTGTTTTGTGAGATTTTCATAGAATAACAAAGAGACAATGTGAGAGTTAGATGGGTATGTGGAATTATATATGGGTGAAAATGAATGAAAAGGAAAGGTAGTTTCACGAAATTTAACATCTCGACTAACAAAAAATTTGTGTCTCTAGGTCATAGAGTTTATATCATTTCTGGCCAGTTGGATATCCAACAAATATGCATTGTTTGGCATGGGGGTCAAATTTATGAGTAGGCTGAACAATGGTGGCATGACACAAGCAATTGAAAACTCTCAAGTGATCAAGAGATGAAGGGCGATGGTGGAGCAATTCAAAATGAGATTTATTGGATAGTAATGGTGAGGGAAGACGGTTAATAAGATAAACTGCGGTTAAAACACATTCACATAAGCGAAATATTGGCTTGAAAAAGAAGGGCACGAGCAACGGTGAGGATATGACGATGCTTGCATTCAACAACCTCATTTTGTTGTGGAGTGTAAACACAAGTTCGTTGGTATTCTGTGCCATGTGTTTGAAAATAATCTTTCATTAAAACAAATTCAGAATCATTATCTACCCAGATAGCTTTAACAGATGCATGAAATTAGGTTTTTGCAAAGGTAATGAAAGATTGAAGGTTTTTTTGAGTTTCTAACTTATGTTGCATTAAGTAGATCCACGTGCATCTAGTAAAATCATCAACAATTTTAAGAAAAAAAACATGCCCCTGAATGAGTTTGAACTTTATCAGGACCCCAAATATCACAATGCAATAATTCAAATGGAGACTTAGATGTTATAAAGCTTGAAGGAAATGGCAATCGAGTTTGGTTGGCCATAGGACAAACAATACAATTATTATCAAAGGAAATTTTATTGGAAGATAATAAAGAAGAAGCTAACTGAAGGTGAAATGGAGATGGATGACCAAGGCGCATGTGCCATAAGTTTGGGATTTGAGAGACTTGGTGAGAGGTAGGTGTTTGTTGTAGTGGAGACATGTAATAAAGACCACCTTGATGTTTACCCGAGCCAATCATCCTCCCTAAAGCCAAGTCCTGCAAGACACAGAAATTAGGAAAAAAAATAGTACAACAATTTAGGGCATTGGTAAGTCTACTAACGGACATCAAATTTAAACGAAAAGAAGGAACACACAAAACATTATCTAAAGTGATGTTAGAGTTGAATGGAATGGTGCCAGTGGAAGTAATAGAGGCTGAGGAACCAGTGGGTAAATTAACAATGGGAGTGGAGGACGACTCTATATTGGTAAAAAATGTGGAATCTGAAATAATATGGTATGTTGCTCTGCTATACAAAATCCAAGGCTTAGTGAAAATTGAAGTAATTGAAACATTAGAAAACAGAGACGAACCTGCAGCATTTGCAAAAGCATTGTTATTACCATTTGTGTTGTTTGGCATCATCATAGATAAGGCACGAGCAATTTCTTGGGGTTGATCAGTAGAGAGCCCATGAGAAGAGTTGATACAGTTATTGCTTTGAGAGTTGTCTCCATGTGTGTTTTGTGAGGACTCTATTGCATTGGCTGAAGGAAAAGAGTGGGAGTCATTCCCATGAGAACCATGTTGTTGTGGTTGTGGTTGTGATTGATTACTTCGATTTCCTTGTCCTCTAGAGTTGTTAGAGGTCCAAATACCATTCTTGAATATGCACCTTTCTTCGGTATGTCCTTTCCTATCACAATGCTTGCAATGAAACTTCAAAGTACGACAATTCTTGATTGTGTGACCATTCCTATTGCAATGCTCACAATGCTTGTCTTTGGGTTTGTTGAAGAAGTTACTTTGACGGCTTTGGAAGGCTACTGCAATGGAGAAGTTGGGCAGTGGTGACATCATGAGAATATTGCTACGAACAATGCTAAAAGTATCATTAAGACCCATAAGAAATTGCATCATTCGATCTTCTTCTCTCTGTTGAGCTTGAACCTTAAATTGGTCACAAATAGGAATGGTTCTATAAGTTTCCAACTGATCTCATACGCCTTTGAGCTTCGTATAATAGGCTGAGATAGTCATGGTGCCTTGTGAAAGAAATGCCAAAGATTTCTGAATTTGATAAATTGTCGGCGCATTTTCTGAGAAAATTAATCTTTGAAGTCATCCCAAACTTGATAGGTTGTCTTGGCATGGACAACCCCTTTAGCTAGGTCGGGTTCCACCGAATGAGTAAGCCATAAAAAAATCATGCTGTTACATTGATTCCACTGGGCAAATTTAGTGGGCTACTCTATTTCTGAAAGAGCCTTGATGGTCCCATTGATGAAGCAAATTTTGTTCTTGGTTGTGAGGGCATGAATCATGGATTTGCTCCATTCAATTTTGTTGGAACGAGCATATGTCCGGGATGATCTGAATGATGAACAAAATACGGATTTGAAGAATCCATACCTGAATCGTTTCTGCTGGTGCTAGGATGTTTGGAAAGAGATTGAGAGGAAAGCTACGATTTTGTTGCTACAGGAGATATTGGAGGAGTTGTTGATGGAGATGTTGGAAATTGATCTAAAACCATTTGTTAAAAACTCAATAACCTAGGATAGTAATAAGTGCTGAAATATGATTGAATATGCACCGGAAAAAATCCCAGGAAACACTGGAGGGGTTACAAACGATCCCACTTAAAACTCAACATCCTTAGACATTTATCGTCTTATTGACAAAATTTTCCTAGACATGCATATAACCAAATAAATAGCTACTCACTGTCCTAAACTAGACTCTGATACCATATTAAATTGCAGAGAAAAGTAAAAGAGAAAAAAGAGAATTGTAGAATTGTGTTGTGTATTGAATAATGAAAAAGTATTACAATGTATAGGTCTAATTCTAGTCTATACAAGGTAATGTAATATTCTCAATATCATGTACATAAGGAACTAAAATAAACATAATATCATATGCCTTAATATGAAAATTATATACCTAATATGACTTGATCCTATATCAAAGAATTATTCTCTAAACAGAAAAGGAAACAAATAAATATAAGAAATGGAAACTAAATATACAACAATCTTAATAAAACTTTATATGTATAGTATTCTTTGACTATCAAGGATCAATATTCGACAGATCCATATTTTAACTATTAAATAAAGCTTAACCATACACTTAGCAAAGTGGGTGGCATTCTTGTATGCATGTACATCTTGATATAAAGTAATACTACGTTTACATCATTATGTGGTAAAAGATGATTGAGTGAAAGTTTATTTTTAATTTAAAATTACCCAATCATCTTTTGTCACATAATGATGTAAGAAAAATGATATATGAGAATGATGTAAATATAATATTATTGTTTGATATAACATAATGCCATAACAAAGTTGATGATGCATTAAGAGGTTTTAGTTGTTCTATTCTTATTAGAAAAAGCTAAAATATCGTTATAGTACTATTACTCGATCATCCATACCATCAACAATTGAATTTGTGATAATTCTGATTTTTGTTTTCTCTCGTCTATTGGTTGTGTAATAATTATCTGGTATTTATGTATTAGCTTGTGATACTATATCAGTAATACCACTGTAATACCATAGACCTTCTCTTGTGATTAAAAAAAAAAAAAAAAAAAGAATATTCATATTTTGACAAAATTCTTTAAAAGTACGAATGCAAAGATAACGAAGTTGTCAATGTTGATTAGTTGTGTATAACTTAAGCTGAGTGTTGATGAACGTAAAAAAAATAGTTGATGTGACGTGGCTTGTTGTATTTCTAGTTTTATTTTTGGAATTAATTTTTATTTGGAATGATAATGGATTATATATCATTTTAACATTTACTTATTCAAGTGTTAATTCTAGCACCTCCTCTGCCTTTGCACCACCACAAACTTTAGATATGGTACGGTGATCCACTAATGTTTTTTTTTTTTTTAATTAAATAATGTGAGAGTGCGCACCAAATAATAAATAAATAAATAATGTGAGAGTAAACGACTTTTTTCCACCCAAGGTTTGCCTAATGACACTTTTCCACCCAAAAAGTTTTAAAATACAATTTTTTCACTCAAAGTTTATATTTCGTTAATATTCAAAATATACTTTACTTTCTCAACCGGCATTCGACGAGTTACTAAGAGCTAAGGTAATAGAGGTTTTATAGAGTGGAAGTCGATGGATCGAATGATGGTGACAGATTGAATATTTGTCGTTGAAATCAGCCGAACATTAACTAAGAATAAAAAACCCTAACTTTGCGGTGGCCGGCAATCGGCAAGAAATTAGGTGCCGGAGTAAGAGGGGCGTTTGTAGAGAGGAGGCCAAAGGTTCAAATGATGGTGACACGTGACAGAGAGAATTTTTGCCACCAGAATTGGTTGGAATCGACTTTGGGTAGTAAGGAAATATTAACTTTGAGTGGGAAAGTAACATTTTGAAACTTTTTGGGTGGAAAAGTGTCATTAAGGTAAACCTTGGCTAGGAAAAAGTCGTTTACTCTTAAAAAAATTATCCGTAGCTATATTCTTGAATTGACTATTTTACCCCCATAATTTCAATGGAAAAATTATATTTGTAATTTCTTTTAACGTTTAAAATCTATGAAGATAAATTTTTTTAAAATATTATTCAAAAATATATATTCATCTCTTAAAAAAAAATTCCTAACCATAGAAAATAACAAATTTGAAATTTAAATAATGTTAAAACATTTTTTAAAATCCTTTTAAAAATATATGTATCTGTAATTTGTATATATATACATTTAAAAAAAAATTTTGAAATGTATTTCATTATACATTGTTCTAAAAGAATTAAACTTTTTTTTTTTTAAGAAGACAATGATTTCCCTCTAAATTGTAACTACAACTTTTGAGTTTGCAAGCTGTTACTTCTAGATCATAGCTATGATCAGCAAGGTTATGATAAACTCCTTTTGAGCATAACAGTGGGAGATTGTTGACGACCTCTATCTCATGGCACCGATTTGTGAAGTTGAATGTTGTGACCTTTAGATCTAGAGAGATTATCAGGAGTGATCTATGTGATCTTATTTTATTTTATTTTATATTTTTTTCAAATTTTTAAATATAATTTCAGAAATTTTGATATATACTTTTTTTTTAATTATATAATTTTTTAATTTTATCTTCTATTTCATTTTGAAAGGTCTATTTTGCCTTTTTCTCTATTAATTTTAGTAAGAGAAATTAGGGCAAAACATGCTAATAGATGTAAAGTTTGTGGTGGTCAAATGTGAGAGTCCGAAGTTACAAAAGGTGCAATTATTTAATAGAGCTTTGGAGGGTAATTAAATTAACCCTGCAGGAGACCTTTCTAGTTGCTAAGATGTGGTCCGTCTGTCGGTGGATGGATGCAATGACTTGAAAACGGGACACGTCGACATGAAATTAAAGTAACAACTCGGTCGCCAATGCATTAGAGACAATTGCCATCACATTCCCTCTTTTTTTTTTTTTTTTTTTTTTTAGGTATTAAACTTTCGGCTTTTTAAGGATGTTTAGTTCGCTATCCGCATAGGTGACCTCTTCTCATTTATCTGGCCTCTATTTTTATATTAGTTACAATTTTCCTAAGTTGACAATTGTCTAGTCATCTTTCATTATACTCAAGACACAAAATAATTTTGATTAAACAAAAATGATTGTTTCTTAAAGACAAATGATCGTTCATTCATAAAAAATCATTGTTCCTTATGAAGAAACAATCATTTCTTATGAATGAACGACTGTTCGTCTTTAAAGAATGACCGTTTATGTTTAATCAAAATCGTCAGTTGACGTGATAATATCAACTCTTGTACCACGTTAGCGTATTTTGATATTGGATTGTAAACATAATATTACTTTTTTTATATTAAAGTATTATCAAAAGAAATGGTTTTTCATAACATTTTTATTGCTTATCAAACAAAATAAAAGTTTTATTTTAATATGATTCATAGTTTCTAATAATGGTTTAATGGATCTAGAAGTTTAATTAAATAAAAAAAATATATATCAGATTTAGAGATAATAAAAATTCTCCTATCGTTGGTATATTTTTAAAATTAATAATGTCATAGGTTAACGAATATTTACTTAATTGTCAGTCTATATTTTATTTTAACACAAAATTTATTGATGGGACAATTTCTATTATTTCTATAACCTAATAAGACTACATTTATAACAACTTCTCACAACAATCTCTCACAAACAACTAATCCAATAACTTTCATCACATTAAAAAAAATCCAAACCTTTAGATTAATATGTTATATAAAATTGTTGTGAGAATTATTATCAAACTAGTGTTTTTATTCTATAACCATGTGAGCATTTTTATTGTTTAACTCTATCTAAAGGGATTGTTATTAACTTTAATTATTTACTAAATTTCATAATTACATATTTACTTCTCTCTTTCATTAACAAACTTTTTCTCTTACAATCTATGTTTTCAATCAAATTGTTGACCATTTTTTCATAAATCT
>WYDK02075588.1:0-10111 GCA_009867345.2 Toxicodendron radicans | reverse complement strand
TCATTGAATCAAGATTGTCATGTGTTCCTCTCACTCGGCTCTACTCATGCTGATGAGTGGATGATGTTAACCAAGTGGAAAATTTATGGGTGATCAATGCCTGCGTATGTCAGTTGTTCCTACCACTCGGCTCGGCTCGGCTCGTGATAATGAGCGGGTGGTATCGGCCGAGTGTGGAATTTTGTTGCTGACAAGCCCGTCGATGTTGTATGATCTACTCCACTCTGGTCGGCTCATGATAATGAGCGGACTGTATTGGTCGAGTGGAGAACTTTGTAAATGACTTGGTGGAACTTTAGTTGAAGTCTGGACTTGTCCTACTAGATTAAACGAACCGAGCCATGCTAATGGCAAGCAAAATGATGCAAGCAGGAAGATGTTTGCTTCATGAGTAATGTGTCCCCTTGATGATGTTGGAGTCCTCACTCGAGTTGTGGAGTCGAGTTAGATAACGATCACCCTATTTCAATGGTAGAGCAAAGTCAAATGACTCTTTTCAATGTTCATTCTTGTGGAGATGTTTCGCACGTGTACATTTGTGTGCCCCTTCGTTTGTTGGTGCAGCTAGGCTCCATTCGTCCGTGTATAAACTTGGATGGATTGGCATGGAGTTGCTTCAAGACTGGTATGTAACGTCCACTTGGCTCTTCTCATGTTAATGAGTGGGGGTGTTGGCCGAGTGGGGAATGAAAGTGGTGATGCCTTGGACTTGATGTACTTTATTTGTGACTTATACCCACTCGGTTGGCGGATTAGTGGTCTAGTTCATCAAACGGCTGAGTTGAACGGTTCTACTTGTTATGAATCTTATCCTTCTGCGGTAGAGACGAAAGGCGTGGTGCTTGTAACACCAAATCTCTTTCTTTCCTTGGAGAAGCGAAGTGGCGTCGTACGCCGAACTCTAAGTTTTGTTCTTTCCTTTGAGGAGCCAAGCGAGGTTGAGTGGCGACTCTCGTGGATGAGCGGAGCGAGGCCGAGTGGCGACTCCTCTTGGTTGAGCCGAGCGAGGTCAAATGGTGACTCCCTCTGGATAAGCCCAGCGAGGCTGGGTGGCGACTTCTCTTGAATAAGCCGAGCGAGGTGAATGAGCGAAGCAATGTCAAATAGCGACTCCTCTTGGATAAGTTGAGTGAGGCTGAGTGGCGACCTCTCTTGGATGATCATAGTGAGGTCGAATAGCTACACCTCTTGGATGAGCCGAGCGAGGCCGAGTGGTGAATACTCGTGAATGAGCCGAGCGAGCATGTCTCTTTGAAACATCTATAACTTTTTATCCGGGAGGATTTACAAGGCCCGTAAGATATCAATGGAAATCTTTCTTCTAGCTTGACATCATGGTGTCATTTTATGATTGATTTCTTGGCCAAGCCGAGTGGGGAAGGCCAGGCCGAGCTGTTACGGAATAGCAGTGCCATGGGGTAGCTGAGTGAGCATGCCAAATTTAAACATCTATAACTTTTTATCTGGGAGGAGTTACGATGCCAGTAAGATATCAATGGAAAGATATCTTCGATAATGACGTTATGGTGCCATTTTATGATTGATTTCTTAGCCAAGCCGAGCGGGGAAGGCCGGGCCGAGCGGTTATGGTCGAGTTGTCCCATGGGGTAGCTGAGTGAGCATGCCAACTTGAAACATCTATAACTTTCTATCCGAGAGGAGTTACGAGGCCCATAAGATATCAATGGAAAGATATCTTTGATATTGACATGTTGATTCCATTTTTTGATTGAGTTCATGGCTGGGCCGATCGGAGAAGGCTGGGCCGAGCAGTTATGGCCCATCGATGCCATGGGGTAGCCGATTTAGCATGTTAACTTGAAACATTTATAACTTTTTATCCAAGAGAAGTTACGAGGCCCGTAAGATATCAATGGAAATCTCTCTTCTAGCTTGACATTTTGGTTGCATGTTTTCATTGATTCCATGGCCGGGCCGAGCCGAGCGGCAAAGGACGAGCCGAACAGAGGCATTCAAGTGAGCCATGATTGAACCAAGTGAGGCCATGGTTGAACCGAGCGAGGCCACAAGATGGCTCCTTTTGGATGAGCCGAGCGAGGCCGAATGAAAACTCCTTTTGGATGAGATGAGTGAGGCCGAGTGGCCACTCGTCATGGATGAGCGGAGTGAGGCCGAATGTCAACTTTTTTTGGATAAGCTGAGCAAGGCTGAGTGACAACTTCTCTTGGATGAGCTGAGTGGTAACTCCTCTTAGATGAGCTGAGTGGCAACTTTTCATGGATGAGCGAAGCGAGGCCGAATGTCGACTCTCTTTGGATGAGTTGAGTGAGGTTGAGTGGCAACTCCTCTTGGCTAAGCTGAGTGGCAACTCCTCATTGATGAGCTGAGTGGCAACTCCGCATGGATGAGTGGAGCTAGGCCGAATATCAGCTCTTTTTGGATGAGTCGAACGAGGTTGAGTGGAAAATTCTCTTGGATGAGCCGAGATTCAACTCCTCATGAATGAGCGGAGCGAGGTCGAATGTCGGCTCTTTTTGGATGAGCTGAGCGAGGTTGAGTGGCAACTCCTCTTGGATTAGCCGAGTGGCTTTTTCTTTAGTCCATTTTGTCTTTAGGGAAGAGCCGAACGTTCGTGTAGAGCCGAGTCAAGAGGGGATTGTTTATTTCTTCGTCTACTGCGGAGAAACCGAGCATCCGCAATAGTGTCATCGTCCTCAGTAGAACTATATTTTTTAGTTATACTCTATATTTTTTAGACTTTGTTTGTGTAGGAAGAGCCGAGCGATATGGATGGTGGCAATGAATTTGATGATTGTCCTACACATCTTGCTGATCCGAATGAGCTGACAGTTGGAAGTTGTGGCATTAGCGTGGCTCAACATTATGTTCCTGTTGTTACAAATTGTCCAACTGTTGAGCCGAGCAATGATGGTTCGAGTTGTGCATGAAGTTGTCATGGAGTGCTGACGGTTTAGTCGTGTTTGACTATTGAGCTTTAGGTAGAGCCGTACCATGTAGAGTGGAGCCGACTCAGCTGTGTAGGATCAATCCTTCACGATGTCGTTCCTTGGCTTAAAGATGTCATTGAAGATGCTTAAAAAGTCAGAGCATCAACATTCAACTTTGTAGTTAGAGTTGCACCATCACCACTTAGGTGGAACCGGATGGCATGATTGGTGATAATGGAAAGCACCTACGCTTGTATATCCCCCGGTGTCGGCATCTATTTGTATTGGTGACCTTGTATCAATGACCGGAGGAGTTGCTATTTGAACAACGACGTCTGTAGAACAGGTTTTGTCCATCCTCTCGTGTTGCAAGTCGTAGTAACGGATGATTGTCAAGGCCCCACGGTGGGTGTCAAACTGTACACGATAAAATCTACGGTCAACTCAAAAGGGATGGATCAGGTACAAGATGGGCTACTGACAATCTGATAGACCTACACATGGAAAATAAGAACGTGAAGTGACGGGGAACACGGTGTGCGGTTTACCGTACGCACTCCGATGCTTAAGTTAGCGGGACTGAAAGTAATTTTAGTAAGGGTTAAGGGTGAGGGGATTTTACCTGAAGGAGGCTAAGGGAGACTAGAGCAATATTACGAGATTGTAACTTTGTTAGGACGGAATCGGACGGCGGCAAAGTCTAATCGCAACTAGGCTTTGCTAAGAAAACAAGAATTCTTGGGAGCAAGAAATCTGGGGTTAGTGAAGTAGGTGATTTCTGAGTGCCTTATGAGGGGAGTGACCCTTGTTTATATAATGAGCTCAATGTGTCAGAATACTAATAGGATTCTAAGTCCTTTCGGGAAAAGGAGTTCGGATTAGGAAGGAAGTTTTTGAGATTTGCCTTTATCTGGACAATATTCCTAGTCCATGTAAGATTCTAGATCTCGTAGGAATTAGGAGTTAAGCAGGACTTGGATTCCTATATTGGGGATTTGTATGGATCATGGGGCCTGGACCCGATTTGATTTAGTTTGAGGGCCTAACTTCCGAAATTGTTCATCCATGAAGGGGAATAATGAACAGGCCCAATCAGAATTGAGCTAGGCTCTAGGCCATTTTTTCGTTAGTTTTGTTACTGGACCTCGTCAGCCCCAATACGATTTTTGGCCCATACAGTTTGTCCCCCACTTTCTGAGTTAAGGGGTGCTTGACCTAGAGAGTAGTTTTGTAGCCTATCGTAAGCACAATGTGTGGTTTACCTTCCCAGGCAGGTCCTGGTTTGTATTTCACAAATTAGTGATTTTGGGGCCACGAAATGGATTCGTTTGGTTCAGATTAAAAAAGTGATTTTAGGGCTACGAAAAGGATATGTTCAGCTCGGATTACAAAACCAAGCGTTTGCAAACAGATGGCGTCATTATATGAAAGTGCTTGTGTCATCGAGGGTTCCCATTGGTGGGCAAAAATATCTGAGCGGCTAGTACAACTCAGTTTGTTATTTTGTCCGAGATTGTAGCAACTGACTTGTTTTAAGGACCTGGTGGGTCGTTCGACTTCTTTTGGTAGAACTTTTCCTAACACCTCGATCCTTATGATGATCCGAGCAACGCGTTTAACCTTTCTTTTATTAGTGTGACTCGCCCCACTTTTTCATGAGTGGAAGAGCCGAGCGATATTTCAACTCATTATTCTGTACTGTAGATGGGTGGAGCCGAGTCGAGCCGAGCCAACATATCAACGAATTCATGACAAAGGATATGTTTTTTAGTGACATTTCCCCATCATTGACAGGGACTGATTCGACTCTTCCTTTCAACATAGCGTGTGGGGGATTGAGCCGAACACTTATATTAATAACTCAAAACTCACGAATTTCCAGATTTATTGATAGTTGTACAGAGGATCTGGTTCGGCCCCTTTGTGACGATATGTGTGAACCGAGCCAATCCCACATATGACTTGATATATTTTGTTCTTTCTAGGGTTTTATAGTATACACATAGAAGGTTGTGTTGCGGCCACGTGTATGATCAATATCCTCGAGTTTCACTTGGGCGGGAATTGAGAGGTTTCAAAAAAGCTTGCGCCCACCATGGGCTTCCACGTGGCGTTGGCATTTAATGCGCCTTTTTATCTTCTAGAAGCCTCTATTAATAAGTGCGACTAATCTTTCTTCTCCCTCATGCTTCGTTTTTGGAGATTTCTTATTTTCTCTGTGTTTTCTTCAGGCGACAAAAGCTAAGAGACGGCACATTCTCCCTTTGCTAATCGGTAATCATCTTGTTTCTTTCTTCATTTCCATATCTTTTTTAGAGTTTCTGGAAGGAGTTTAGGTAAATTTTGGGATTTTTTCTGAGATTTTTGGGTTTTGGTGGTTTCGCAAAGAAGGGTGGTTTTGCTGAATGGTTTTTATGGCGAAAGAAGGTTTAGAAATAGGTGGAAAGCACGGAGCTGAGAATAACTCTTTTGTTTTTAGGGGTAGAACCGAACGGATCTTCTCCCGCTTTAAGGGGTATAATTAAGCGCATCTTTTCTCATTTTTAGCTGTAGGGCCGAGCGGTTCACATAATGCCTATAGCTTGAGCCGAGCGATTCCATCATTTCAATAACTTGAGCCGAACGGTTCATCATTTCAATAACTTGAGCCGAGCAGTTCATCATTTCAATAACTTGAGCCGAGCGGTTCCCATCATTTCTAGGGGTAGAACAGAGTGGAACTTTTGGCCATTAGCTTTAATGTGGAAGAGCTGAACGATTTATCCTAGCGGTTTAAATACTATTGGACCATTCAACTGTTTTTTGCGAATCAGATTTTAGTGCACTTTAATGCTCATTGTAAAGAGCCGAGCGGTTTGGGCCGCTTGTAATAGTTTAGAGGCTTCGTATCTTGTTTTGGTAGAGGAGTCGAGCACTAAAGAGTCTTGTCTTTTTCTTCGTGGAAGAGCCGAGCGCCCGAAGAAATCGTCATTTGTGTATTCAACATCGAGGAGCCGAACAGTTGGATAGACTTTGGTCATTTGGAAGGCCGAGTGATAGAGCATTTCTCTACTTCCTCATTTAGTGGTTGGGCCAAGCGCTCTGAGGTTTGTTCTCACTATTTGATCATCTTTGTTTTGGGGATGTTTTTTATCCCATCTTTCTATACTTACATTGTTCCAATGCAGTTTTGGAAGAGTCGAGTGAATGGCTGGAGGTGATGATTTTGAAGCCTGTTCTACGTATTTTGCTAATCCGAATTAGCCGACGAAATGTGTTGGGGGTGTGAGTGTGGCAAGGTTCTCTGTTATTGAGCAACAAATGTCCCTTTTGTCGAGCCAAGGAGACCCTAGTGGTGGTGATTTCGACAAGGGTTCTGATGATGAGGTTGCTAGAGACGTAGTTTCAACCAGTGGTGGTCACGGTGATGAGCCAAGCCGAGCTGGCCAGGAGGCGGAATCCTCGTTGATAATCCACCATCCTCTCTGGACCAAGGAGAGATACCTAGGTTGAGGTACTTGTATCGGATCCCTATGTCCTTGGAAATAAGGGCTCCGACCGAAGTCGAGAGGGTTGATTTGAATGTGCCTGGTTGGATTAGTCTTTATGAGCAAGCACTGATGGATGGTTTGAGGTTTCCACTCCCCTATTTGGTTCGTGATATCCTTCATCGCTATATCATAGCTCCTTCGTAGCTTATGCCGAACGTTTGGAGAACTTTGCTAACCTTAGAAGTTTTATGAGCGCGGTTTGATTTGGTGTTTACTGTGAAAGACTTATTGTACTCGTACTACTTGAAGGAGCATGACCGCCAGAGGGGTCGTTATTTGTTGCAACTAAGGCAGGGTAGACAACACTTGGTGATTGGCCTTAAGAGTTATGACAAGGGTTGGAAAGATGCTTACTTCTATGTCCGCGGGGATTTGGTTTTCGGGCCAGATGGACCGGGGGATATACCCTATTATTGGCAGGCAACTGGTGAGTTTGAATTTTCTTTTGTGCCGAGATGTTAACTTAATCTCATTATCTCCTTTTTTGCATATTTGTCCTACAACAAGGCTTTTGTGGGATTGCTTGCTGAGGAGAAGACTAAGGAGATCCTCAGTTTATCGCAAGAAGAGCGGAGCTATAAGTTGGTACTATCCGAGCCGAGTCTGAGGGCCAGCCATCTTTGGAGACATATTGCGGAAGTCCCTGAAGGTACCCCCTCATTGCTTGTGCAGCCGAACTTATTTAATCTCTTCGTTTGGTTTTGCAACTTCCTTGTATTTGGTACGTCCCCCTTCTTCCTTTTAACCCCCGAGGAATTCTCCCTTGCAGAGGTGAGAATGAAGGGAAATTTTGAAATTCCAAGTGCCAAGGATTTGTTGGAAGAGCGGAGGTCCGGAAAGAAAAGAAGGAGGAGGTCTATGCCATCTCAAATTGTCTCTATTGTGTCTGACCAACCTTTACAAGACACTGCTGCTCCTCTGTCGTCGCAAGTGGCCTCGTCCGTGAGAGTTGACTTTGCTGATGAGGAAAACAGGTGAAGGTGTCCTTCCCTCCTCACGTTTTAGCCTACTCCGACCCATTTTGTGGAAGGTGTTGAGAATTCGCTCCTTCTGCCTGAGGATGATCGGCGCCTTAGTGAGATTGGAGTTTCCCAAGCTGCTGATTGGAGTGTGTCTTGGCTCCATCAGGTAACCTTTTTGCTTGTAGCCTTGTATTGTTTATTCAATTTTGTCATACTATTTTGCTTCATTGCTTCCTACAGGCTTTCACAAATGGGCCCTTCTTGAGGAAGACTGTGGCCGCTCAGGAAAAGCGGAACCAAGACTTGGCCAACACCAACGCATAGCTTAGGAAGTAGTTGGCTAAGACCAGAGAGGTGGAGAAAGAGCTGGGGGAGAGCCGAGCAGTTGCTCAAGAGGATTGCAGTCCCCTCGGGCTGAATTGGAGTCCACTAGGAGTGGATGAGAGAGTGCGAAGCTTGAATGGGAAAGCGAGAAAGCCAATCTTTTGGCAACGCTCAAGACGGTTGCTACTAAGGCTGTTCTCAAGACTCGCGCGGAGTTGATGACTAAATTCAAAGATACCAAAGGTGTTGAGTGGGATCCGGATGAAGATATCGAAATTTATCAGTATTTCTTGAACGAGCCTAACGAAGAAGAGTTGGATGAGCCTGGAGATGACGAATTGTTGAGGCACGCAGATGATGGGACGGGTCCGAGCAACCCGGTGGCTGGTGATCAGTGATACTTTCTGTACTCTTTTTATTTTGATCGTGCTGAGTGCGCACTTGTTTGTACTAGACATTTTTAGTGAAATGAAAAGGTTTTTATGTTCTGCTTATTTTAGTTGCACCTTGCATGGACTGCTCACTCAGTTAAAACGTGGGGGTTTGGCCCCTGTAGCCTCTTAAAGGCGTCTGATCATTGAATAACAAACTGGATAACATTGATTTTGTTAAATTCGAAAATGTAGAAGATGGAAGGGAGTGGACAGGCCCACTCAGTCCCTCGTTCATATTTATTGATGAATACCCTTGCCTGAACATTTGTATTATAGTGTTGAGTGACCTTCTATTGGTAATATTGCATTACGAAGGAGCGCTTGTTCTCTGAGCTCATCTGCCGTATCCAGATTGTGGCAGATAAGTTGGTCATTTATGTTGTCGTCGAGCCATTGGAGCCGAGGTGAGGGGACTAACACTTCAGCGAGAATGATGGCTTCTAAAACTAATGCCAAAGAGAAAGGTGTTTCGTCGGTTGGTGTTCTAGTCGTAGTCGATAGGACAATAATACCTCAGAGAGTTGATCGGCCCAAGCTCTTTTTGCCTTCTGCAACCTCTTCTTTAGAGTTTGGATGATCGTCTTGTTGGATGATTCAGCTTGTCCATTCGCCTAGGGGTACCGAGGGGTTGAGAAGCTGAGCTTGATTCCCCATGTCTCGCTGAACTCTTGAAAGTTAGACTGATGAATTGGGAGTTGTTGTCTGTGACTATCTCTTTTGGTAAGCTGAACTGGCAGATGATATGTTTCCGTATAAAAATTTTCACTTCTCGGTCTCTCAAGTGGGCGAATGTTTCTACCTCTATCCATTTGGTAAAGTAGTCGGTAACCACAAGCATGTAAACGCGCTGACCCAGCGCGGTTGGGAGTTTCCCAACTATGTCAATTCCCCACTTCATAAAAGGCCAAGGTGCAAGGATTGAACTGAGCCACTCGGCAGGGAAGTGAGATGTATGTGCGAACCTTTGACAATTTTCGCAGTGCTTGTTGTAGTTTGCTAAGTCAGTCCGTATTATGGGCCAATAGTATCTGACGGTTAGCGCCCGATGGGTGAGACTTCTTCCCCTAACATGATTACCACACTCACCTTCATGCAGTTCGGCTAACACTTGTTTGGCCTCTTCTGGTGTGATGCACTTGAAGTATGGTCCGCTGAACGATCTTTTGAGCAAGCGACCCTCATGGATCGTGAATCTGGCTACCTCTGACCGTATCCTTCGTGCTTCATTCTTATCAAAGGGCAACTCGTCATTTTCTAAGTACCGAAGAATGGGGGTCATCCATGAATCCTCCGAGCTGATAGATGTTATTATGAATGTTTCCTTCCGTCCGGCTGGTGACTGAAGGTGTATTAGAGGAGTGGATATTGAGGTCGAAGTTTGAAGAGCCGAGCCGAGGTTAGCTAGTTCATCTGCAAGTGTGTTTTATGTGCAAGGAATTTGGATGATGGAGAACTTCTCAAATTTTTCCTATAAATCCTTCGTTAGGTTGACATAGTGGGTCATTTTAGAGTCCCTTACTTGGAAGGAGCCTTGGAGCTGGTTGACAACTAATTGGGAGTCAAACTTAACTTTGATCTTTTTTACTCCCATATCTTTGGCCAATAAGAGGTCGACGATCAAAGCTTCATATTTCACCTCATTATTAGTGGCCTTGAATCTGCACCGGACTGATTGTTGGATGGTATCTCCGTTCGATGAAATAAGGTGATAAGAGCTTGAAAATACTTAAATACCTAGTGTTTTATGAGAGTATTTGTGGAAAGAATGAGTTATTAATTGTTGATTTTATTAATTTCTGCATAAATTGCCTTTACGGGATCACGGGGGTATTTTTGTCTTTTCAGGCTTGGATCGAGATAATTGCGTCGTTGATAGAGAATCATGTTTGTGACGGAGTGACGACCGCGTAGGAACAAACGGATCGAGAATCGGAGCTGAATTGAAGAAGTTA
>WYDK02075519.1:0-10114 GCA_009867345.2 Toxicodendron radicans | reverse complement strand
TGAGTTAAAGAGAGAAATTGCATTTATCATTGCATGGTTATAGTTTCATGCATGAATAATGCATAAGGGTTGTTAAAAAATATGCATGAGTATTTGATATCCTATAAGTAAAGAAAGAGAAGAGAATGCATGTTTAGATGCATTATGACATTCTTGCATTTAGTAGCTTTGCTAATAATGTTTAAGAGTAAAGAAAAGAATAGAATGCATGTTTAGATGCATTATGACATTCTTATATAGTAGCCTTTTATTAAGAATGTCCAGAGAAGGTTGTTGAGACGGTGAATCTGTGAGCATCGTTGCGTTAGTTTAGTGACGACCTAGTGCCCACATATACAACCATAGCCTTAGCAAGAAAAGAATTAAATTCGTATAGCTCGTTAATGATACATTCTCATCCACATGTACCACTAACGAGCTATACGTTGCTCACATGATCAAAGATTCTTAATCCGTACATCGACCTAGTCCGATTGGCATGAGAAAGAAAAAAAGAAAGAATGAGATAGTAGAAGAAAGATAAAAAGTGAGAAGAGAGAATTAGCAAGAAATAGTAGAAAGAAAAATAATAATATTTCTTTATCTTGCATTAGTAGTCTCTCTTGTAATGCATGAATCAGTTTTTATGTCATGCATTCATAGATTTCACATGCATACTTATTTACATAGTGCTGTAAATATTAATAGTGATGGTATGCCATGTGTATGAGTTAGAAAAGAAAAGGAAGAAAAACCATTAGTTATTATGTTAAAATTACTTAGTTCATAAGGGGTTTTAATGATTTAGTTTGATTTACTTACTGAGAAACTAGCGCTCACCCCGTTAATTTCAACATTTTGTGGGTAACAGATCAGAGTGACTGGAGCGGAAAGTTGATGGGCGAGGGAGAGGCGGGCCACTGTTCTCACGCCCATAGTTTTGTTATGTACATAAAAAGCAGTATTTTGTGAATATGTAGCAGTATTTTGAATATGTACAATGTATATTTTACTTTATAGTAAAAGTAAAAGCCGCGTGCGCATGTTTTTATTTTATATGAGTTTTACACTGTGCATATTTCATATAGATAGCATTATTTTCTATCTAGTAAGCTAGTAATAATAGAGGTGTTACATTCACTTCCTTTTGTGCCCTTTTGTGCCACCAAGTCTCGTACAAAATTATATTTGATATCTATATGTTTTGTTTTACTATGATATATGGGGTCCTTAGTGTACGCTATTGGTGCTTGACTATCACAGTTTACACACACTGATTCAATAGCAATATTAAGTATTCCCAAATGATTCATGAACCGTCTCAACCAAACGACTTCTTGCAATGCAGCCGAAAATGCTACAAACTCAGCCTTCATCGTAGATAAGGCTATTCATGATTGTTTCTTACTGCTCCAAGATATGGCCCCGTCATTTAGTAAGAAAACATATCCGAAGGTAGATTTTCTTTTATCTAAATCTCCTCCCCAATCAGCATCAGTGAGCCTCTCAAGTGTAAATCATTTCCTTGATAACATAGTGTGTAATCAACTGTTCCTTTTAGATATCTTAAGATTCTTTTCACGGCTTTCGAATTTGCTTGTCCTGGGTCATATATATATCTGCTCACTAGCCCAACAACGTAACATATATCAGGTCTTGTGCACATCATGGCATACATGAGACTTCCAACAACACTTGTATAAGGAACATTCTTCATTTTTTCCTTTTCTTGTGGAGTCTTAGGACACATTCTTCTGCTTAAAGACTCTCCTTTCGAGATTGGGTTGTCTATGAATTTGCAATCTTGCATATGAAATCGTTCAAGAAATTTCTTAATATAAGGCTCTTGTGAAAGAGACACTAATTTCTTTGAACGATCTTTTGAAATCTTAACTCCAAGGATATATGCAACTTCACCCATATCTTTTATCTCAAAATGAGATGACAACCAATCTTTGATTTCCTTTACAAAACCCTTGTCATTTCCAGCTATAAGAATGTCATTGACATACAATGATAATATGACACACTATTCATTAGATATTTTTGTGTACACACAATGATCTTCATCAATCATTTTAAAATCAAATGACAATATAGCACTATGAAATCTAATGTACCACTGTTTTGATGACTGCTTAAGGCCATAAATTGACTTTAAAAGTCTACACACCTTGTGTTCTTGGCCTTCTTTAATGAAACCCATTGGTTGTTCCATATAGATCTCTTCTTGTAATTCTCCATTGAGAAAAATAGTCTTTACATCCATTTGATGTAACTCAAGATCCATGTTAGCAATTATAGCTAGAATAAGTCGGATTGAGGTAAACCACACAACAGGCGAAAAAGTGTCTTCATAATCGATTCCTTCTTGTTGTGTATACCCTTCGTGACTAAGCGAGCTTTGTATCTTTCAATACTGCCATCAACTTTACGCTTGATTTTGAGAACCCATTTGTTCCTAATGGCTTTGCCTACTGCCTCCTTTCGGTAAATCAACCAATTCCCATACTTGGTTTGATTTCATAGACTTCATTTCCTCTTCCATTGCTTTCATCCATTTTTCCTTTGAGGGGGATTTTAGAGCCTCATTTACATTTCTTGGCTCTTCTTCATCTTGTGGAGTAACTAGAAAAATTCCCTCTTTAATCTCGAATCGTCGACGTGGAATGTGTTTCCTGTTTGTTCGACGTATTGGAGATTGATTATAGTTACTCCCACTTGGACCAGCTATCATAGTTGGATCGTCAGTAGGGAACAGTGGAGGATCTGAAATTGAATCAAAAACTCCTATATCGTTCCCACTGGGATGTAACACAACTAATTGGTCCTCAGAAGTCGAATTATCTTGGTCTTGAGTCTCATACAAAATGAAATCTTGACCAATCTTGCCCTTTTTAGGAAAATCATTTTCTAAGAATGTGACATCTCGTGATTCAAACTCAGTGATGTTATCACTTTTTTGTTCCCTTATGAACACGTATCCTTTGGAATGCTTGGAGTATCTTGTGAAGATACATTTCTTCCCCCTTTGACCTAATTTCCCATATTTATGGGAAGGATCATGAACATAAGCAGCCCATCTCCAAGGTTTTAAGAGATTCAAATCGGGTTTGCGATTTGTCCATAACTCATACGGTGTAGTGGTAACTGATTTGGAGAGTACTCGACTGAGTATGTATGTAGCAATCAATAAAGGTATCACCCCAAAAAGTGATAGACAAATTTGCCTGTGCCATCATAGACCTCACCATTTCAAGTAAGGTTATGTTTCTTCTTTTTGCAACACCATTTTGTTGCGGGGTTCTTGGAATATTTAATTGATGTTCTATTCCCATTTCATCACAAATTTTTTTGAACTGATCAGATAGATACTCACGACCTCGATCGGTTCGAAGAACTTTAATCCTTTTATCTAATTGGTTCTCAACTAGGTTTTTAAATTTCTTAAAGCAATCCAAAGCTTCAGACTTATGAGAAATCAAAAAGACATAACCATATCGGGTCAAATCATCTATAAATGTGATGAAATAAACAGCTCCATGTCTAGCCCTCACATTTATTGGACCACATATGTCAGAATAAATCAATTGCAATGGAATTTCAGCTCTTATTGCTTTTCCAAATGTTTTTCGAGCTAGGCAATGCTCACAAGTAGACAATTCTACTTTATTCAAATTTCCTAACAAACCCTCTTTTGGTAGGATGTTCATTCGTTGTTGGCCTATATGACCAAGTCTTGCATGCCATACATTAACATCATCATTATTGGAAGATGTAATGAAAGAAAAACAAGTAGTACTATAAGTATAATCAACGTCAAGTACTATAAAACCATCATAAATAAATCCATAACCATAATAATTTATGTCCAAAAACAAATGGACACAGTACTTGAAAAGTTTAAATTAAACCCTAATTTAATCAGTTCTAACACGAAAATCAAATTTCGACGAATATCAGGTGCATATAATACATCATGTAGGTATAGGATTCGACCTCCACGCATGATCAATTTGCATGTGCCAATTCCTTTAACTTCCACTTTTGAATTATTACCTACATATATTCACCTTCTTTCTAGTGGTTTTTGTCGAAACTCCACAAAAACACTCCTATCTCTCGCTATGTGGTCTGTAGCTACTGAATCTACAGTCCACAAAATATGAGATTCATTTAGAAAAACAGAATTGGAAACATTTATGGAACTTACTTGTTCAAACAAGTAATTTACCTTTTAAGGCTCACTACAATTAGACCTAGCAAAATGGGCGGGTGGACCAGGTACGGGCCGGGTCCAAATGGGTACGGGCCCAAAATGGGTTGATCTAAACGGGTCCAAAATATTGGACCCGTACCCTACCCTATGCGGGTACGGGTGGACCCGCGGGTACCCGCACTATTCGTAACAATTTTAAATTATGACAGTTACACCCCCAAAATTCCTACAGTTTTCATTTAACCACCTATTTATTATTTGAATCCTGCTATAAATGTGCTATAACAACCAAATTGTTAAACATTTAATCTAGAAGTTACAACTTATATCATCAAAGTTTATTCCCTAAAAATAAAAAAAAGGCTAGAAAAATTATAATCATTTCCTTTTTCAAATTAGATTGCTTCCCAGACCTTCTCAACTATTTATCTTGTTTTTTAAATATACGAAACAAATATTTTGAAACTTGATACAAGAATCATCACCCTCTATAAGCCTTAAGGTTTGCTGCTCACCTGTTTCTTACACATTAAAAAAAAAAAAAAAGCGAACTCCCAAACAAACAAAAGAATAAATGGGATGATGATTCCCAAAACAATCTAATTTAATCTTCATATTCTGGAAACAAGTGTAATTCTTTAAGTTGTAATTCTTTCAGGCATTTCATCAAACACTTAACACAAGTGTTAATAGAAGAAAAAAAATTCCTTACTGCAGTTCAAGCGTTTGACACCTTCATACCTCAATCTCACAAATCATAATGAAAGAATGATAAATTGATAATCAAAATTCTGCATAGACAAAACCAAATCAATAATCAAAACAAAGATTGAAGCTTTTCACAGCCGTCCAAGTCAAGAAATTCAAGACTATTGAAACATTATAGTTGCGGCTGGGAATGGGATTTGTGTGGCTACTGGCTGGTGCGGTAGCGGCGATCTCGTGCGTGGTGGTACGACAACAACGACGATCTTGTGCTTGGTGGTGACTGGTGCATTGGTGCGGCAATGTATTCTTGAATGTTTTATTGAAAGACAAAAGAAGCAATATAAAACCCTAGAACTAAAACTCTAAAAGTAATAAATTATATATATCTTTATTTTTTTATTTTTATTTTATTTTTTTTGGTTTAAGATGCGGGTACCCGCAGGTATACCCGTTCCACAGGCAAAAAAAAAAAAAAAGGGGCTGGAGAGGGTACAAGAATAACTATAAACATAATGGGTCCATACTCATAGACTCGTACCTTATATTATTTTTGCGGGTACGGGTCCATTGGAGGGTAATGACCCGTTTTGCTAGGTCTAGCTATAATCACGAGCAAAATGTCCCTTCTTTCCACAGTTATAACATTTAACTTTTGCCATATTTCTCCTTTTGGCAGGATGCTTTACTTTTCCATGTTTATAAAACTTTCTTTTCTTTCCTTGAGCCTGATCTTTGTTGCCCTTTCTTTGGGATCCACTATGGAATTTATGCTTAAATCCCTTCCCACCATGTGAACTGGAGCCAGTTATATACACGTCAGTATTCACCTTACTTGCATTAAGGCGATCTTCCTCCAGTTCTAATTGTCGAGTGACATCTTCTAAATTTTTTATGCCCTCATTATGGGTGAGGTGTATCTTCATGTGTTCCCAACTTTGGGGCAACGATCTTATGACAGCTTGAACCTGTTGTTCATCCGTAAAGACATGACCCGTATCTATTAACTCATTTATCATGTTTGACAGGTGCCTTAAATGTACTTTCATAGTATGTTCATGCTTTTTCTTATACGTGTCAAACTTAATTATAAGTGGCCAGATTTTGGTGATGGATGTACCCCCAAACTTTGTAGCAAGAACGGACCGCATGTTTTTTGCTAATTCATACTCCTGGTACTTTGTCATAAGGTCATTGTCCATACTGCTTAGCAACGTAATGCGAGCAGTAGTATTCTTCTTCTTCCATATGTCATAAGTAGCACGATCTCTTCTATGTTGAGCCGTGACTCCCTCTTCAGGCTCTTTCATGGTCATGGTAATTAAGAGCTTCAAGAACCTTGTTCTTCTAGAACATATTGGATTTTCATGCTCTATATCTCATAATTTTCGCCATTAAAGTTCTTGCCTTTGCTAAGTTCGGCTACTATGTTCTTAGACGTAGATGCCATTTCTAAAATATATATACATATGATAAGACACATTATTCAATGCTCGGAACATATACTCACTTCGTTAATTAATTATATCAATAATAATTGTACATTAGGTTTTGAATCAAAAGTTAACTATGTTAACAATCATCATCCAAAATTCTAAAATCCAACTATCATAGATATAATTAATTGTAATTGTAAACAAATATATATACATATATTTATCAAGATTATAATCAGAAAACAAACACTGAATATATTTACGTATTTAAAAGAAACAAAGTACAAACAAAATTTAACTGAAGTGATACATTCCATGAACAGGGAAATATCTAAGGAGTCTAATTCTAAGTTCATTGTCTAATTGGTAAACAACTTTCGACAAGGGAACTCCTATGTTCTTGTGATGTTCTGTTCGAGTTAAGACTCATATAGAAGCACCAGCCGTCTTTCTAGCACCCAATCTATATACTCCTTGACAAAATTATTAACTAAACGTCTATAACCTTTATAGTTTTCATTAGGGATTTGATCTTTCAGTTTATCCCAAAGTTGATCAAGAAAACAACAAGACTAGAGTAATTAATGGTCTCTCTTATGGCTTTGTACTTCTTCACATCAAATAATAGTCCTCCTTGCCAAATAATATCTTGCATCTTTTCATTCACGTAAATGAAATGATTTACTATTTGTACGACCTCATCCTCCGTGTCTTTTAATATTAACTTGTGATTTTGCAGCGTAATTATCATGTTCTTTACCCTTTCTTTCTAAGCCTCGGTTCTAGCAATTATTGGATGTCTACACGAATCATTTTTCTGTAACAAATACAAAAAAAAAAAAATTATTTATCAAATAAAAAAAATGCAACTATTATTTGTAACAAATACAAACAAACTATTTATTTATTTGTAACAAATACAAATATAAATATTTATTTGATAATTGTTATTCGTTTAACAAATATTATACTCCCTTAACTAGTAAAAAAAAGGGCTCAAAAAAACTTTTCTTCCTTTCACGTGATCAATAAACGCAAATATAAGTCTTAAACGCTACCAAGCACCGGAAATAGGTCTCAATGTGCCGCCAAGCGCCGAAAATAAGCTACACATGCCAACATGCGCCCCAAACAACCTTTATGTGCCACCGTAATGACCTCACGTGCCTGCACGCGCCACCATGGGCTGGTGGGTGGCCTCACGAGCCGGAACAAGTGTCTCACATGCCGACACATGCTCCCACAGGCTGGCACGTGTGGTCAACGCTCTGACTCGGGTATGGGTCGTTGACCGGGTCTATTTGACTCGGTCCAAATAGTCTCTTGGGTTAGGGTTCGACCAGGTCGGTTTAACCTGGTTTGACTTCATTTTGGGTCGCCCAGTTTGACAAATTGGGCTGGGTCTTAGGTTTGTTTTATTGGGTTGGGCCTTTTTAATAAAGAGTTGGCCCAATTTTTTTTAAATTAAAAATTAATAAAAAAAATAATAAAATGGGTATGACATATCGTTTGCAACCTCAACTAAAAAATGGCATGTCGGTTTTGGTCGTCTTCTACCCCCAGCCGGCTCCGCAAATGGATATCAGACCCGGATTCAACCCATTTCAGACCCGTATCTTCAAAACACCATAACTTATTCAATTTTACTCCAAATTTTGTGTATAATATACCGATGGAAAGCTCTTTCAATAAGGAATCCAATGATTTAAAAATTGGAAACTAATTCAATTTGTACTAGAAGTTATGGCTTGTTTAATGTTACGGGTTTTGTAAAAAAAATATAAAAACAATATGACAAATGTAGATTCCTATATCTACAACACTCCTCTATATCATCATGCAAACAAACCAGCCCTTTCTCAATGACTGGATTTTCACAACTTCACAATTCAACAAAATTTTATATAAACAAAATATTAAAAAAAATTCAACGTGGCTTTGATACCATTGTTGGCAATTACATAAATTGCTTCCCAAGATCATATATACATATCAAATTGTAATCACATTATCAAAAAAATTAACGAACTACAATTAATAATTTACATAGCATAAATACCTCATTTCCTATAGAAGCCACTAGAGAGTATTCCAAAATAATTGCCGTTTGCAACCTTAAGTGTTTTTATGAAAATGTAAAAACCAGAGAGTTTTTCTCAACAAAAACTCTTATATATAAACAAGTGCAGCAGTTGCCAAGGCAACTGCTGCAATTGTTTGTGATAACTGCCTTGTGCAGTTATCACATGTATTTGGGTGGGTCTCTCATCATGGGTGTCCCACCCATATCTAATATAGAGGCCTGATAATGCAATGAAACAACACTTAAGACATATGTCAAACATGATAAGTGAACTGAGAGATCCAGTCATGTCCTAACAGATGAACACCAAGTTCATGCTGTTATCTGATCTTTGCCCCATAGTTGGGAACATATGAAAATTCACCTAATAAACAATGAAGGCATCAAAACTTTATAAAATACCACACGTCATCTAGAGCAAGAAGATCGTCTTAATGTTAATAAGTTAAGTACTGACACATATATGACTGGTTCTAGCTCACTAGGTGAGAAAGGGTTTAAGCATAAATTCCAAGGTGAATCCCAACAAAAGGGCAAGAAAGGAATTGCTCAGGCGAAGAGAAACCGGAAGTTTTATCGACGTGGAAAGGAAAAACGTCTTGCTAGAATGAAAACATGACAAAAGTCAAGTGCTATAACTATGGCAACAAGAGACATTTTGCTCGTGATTGTAGTGAGCCAAAAAAGGTAAAACACTTGTTTGCATAAGTTAGTACTGTAAATGTTTCTAGCTCTGTTTTTCTAACTGAATCTCATCCTTTTTGGAATGTAGACTCATTAGCCACAAACCACATAACGAAGGACAAGAGTGCCTTTGTAGAATTTTGACGAATTCCAAACGGAGCGAGATGGATATATGTAGGAAACAACTCTAAGGTTGAATTTAAAGGGATTGGTACATGTAAGTTGATCATGCATAGAGGCCGAACCCTATTTCTACATGATGTGTTATATGCTCCTAATATTTGTCGATATTTAATTTCCGTGTTGGTATTACTTAGATCAGGATTTAATTTAAATTTCACCAGCAGTGGTGTCAAATTGTTTTTTGGAACAAGTTATTTTGGATGTGGATATTTTTCCTGGATGGTTTTATTGTACTGGATGTTGATTATTATGCTAGTAACTTATGTTTTTCCTTAATTACATCTTCTAATAATAATGGAACTAATGTGAATGTATGACATGCTAGATTTGGCCACATTGGTCAACAACGAATGAATATACTAGGAAAAAAGGCTTGTTAGGAAGTTTAAAAAGAGTAGAATTGTCTGCTTGTGAGCATTGCCTAGATGGAAAAACAACACGAAAAACAGTTGGAAAAGTGATAAGAGTCGAAGTTCCATTGCAATTGATTCATTATGATATTTGTGGTCCAATGAATGTGAGGGCAAGACATTTGGCTATTTATTTTATCACATATATAGATGATTCCACACAATTTGGTTATGTTGTTTTTTTTATTTCTCATAAATCTGAAGCTTTAAATTGCTTTAAGAAATATAAAAAATTAGTTGAAAATCAATTAGATAATAAAATAAAAGTTCTAAGAACTGATCGAGGTCGTGAGTATCTGTTACACCCCGTGTCACGGAGTAATTGTTAAAGTTTAATTAATTGCTTTTGGGGTGTAAACTGCAGGAAATGGAAAGCATGGGGGCTTAATGGTTATTTTCAGGGATTAGTATATAA
>WYDK02075499.1:0-10116 GCA_009867345.2 Toxicodendron radicans | reverse complement strand
CTTAAATAAAATCCCATAAAATATGGGATATTACATCATAATATTGTAATGTATAACAAATCTATAAACTCATGCACACTATATGAATTTTCCTTTTTAAAAATCACCTAGTATATATAATAGTTGTTAGAATAAGGGGCCGTTTGGTTCCGGAATGTTTTATTACAAAAAAGATAGGATTACTGGAAAGATAGATTACCTTAAAGATTAGAGTAATATTATTTTATTATGTTTGGTCAGATTGGTGGTATAAATAATTAATGTGTTTGGTTGGGAGGAATAAAAGATTTCTAGAGGATATTTTTACTAAATTGCCCTTGTATTAAATATTATTATTTAGTATTATTAATTTGTATTATTAAATATCATTAATTTGTATATATTATTAGTATTATTAAATATTATTTAGTATTATTAATTTTTATTTTAGTATTATTAAATATTATTTAGTATTATCAATTTACATTTTAGTATTGTTGTGTGGGGTTTTTCGGGAAGAGTCCGCCTAAAGAGGACGGTCGGAGAGCGATATCTGGGGGAGGTGGCGAGCCGATCCTTATGTTGTACCCGATTCAGGAAACTTGCCCAAATCATCCTATCAAGTAAAACCACCAATCATTGCAACATGTCGACATAAAACTCTGGGTCACCACAACAAAGGTGTTCAACGAAATCACAGCTAGCTGATGTGGTGAATCTTATCCTTGATGATAGGGATGTGATCGGATTCAAATTCCATATTCTCATCTAATCCCATAAATTTCGGGATTATCTTCCTTGTTGAGATGAAATTCTATTTTAGTTCAACTTACCATGTATAAGAGAACACTATAAAAAACCCTTGCTAACATGAAAAAAGGGGGGATTTCTGAAGGGTTACAAATTGTTTAATAAAAGCATTGTAGCTACAGTGGACGTAGGCTCTCAATATAGAGGTTGAACCACTTAAAAAATCTCTTTGTTATTTATTTATTACTCTGATTATTGTCCATTGTTGATTATTCTAAGCCACGTACACATCTGTTCCAGTTCCGATCAAGGTCAACCGGATCCCTCTAGTTGGTGCGAATTTTCGTATCAACATTTTGGCGCTAGAAGGATGTCCAATCTGCAACAGCGACAGTAAACGATTCGACAGACATGGCCCATACCAGAGCATCCAGATATCCTAAAGAACGTGAAAACGAGAATCCTGTCCAGGAAGAGGGTGACAGTCGCTTACCATCGGTCACTGAGGCATCCGGGGCCAGTCTTTCCGACCCGGAGCGTGGTGAATTGATTAACATGATCAAATCCCTGACCAATGTAGTGCAGGTCATGCAGCAGGATATGGCGGGGATGAAGAAAGCACAGGAGCTGGAGCTCGACAGGCCAGTATTTACTAAGCCCACTCCCATTGGGAGAAGTCAATAGCGGACTGATCGTTCTGGATCATCCACACCAAGGGAGTCTCAGCGGGCTCCTGCTCATTTCACCAGGAGCCAGGCACCTTATCCCGCTAACAATCTGGGAAGGCGGCCTAGGAAACAAGTCATGGGCGCGAAGGATTCGCCTATGATTACCCGCTTCATGCAGCAGAAAGGTAATTCGTGTGCAGGTTATAACCCACGCCCAGCACAGACCTAACCATCGGGCCAAAATCGTCATTCCCGGAGTCATGGTTCTAAGCGACACCGCGAACAGGGTAGCGCGTACGACAATACCTACTATCCAAGCCGGCAGGCAACAGAATCGCGCACAAGCGCGCACAGTCCTTTGGTCCGGACAGAGGACCATAGATCTCATCTGATTGAGCGAAGGACCAACAGAGCCCAAAACTAAATCCTCCAGCCAACGAGCTAGAATGAATGCAAAAAATGCTGGACTATTTAAAAGTTCGACAAGAAGTCGTAAACTGGGCAGAAACCATAGTAAGCTCGCCATTTTCGGAGCAGATCTGTCTGGCACCTCTTCCCTCTGGGTTCCGAGCGCCAGAGATGAAATATGATGGAAAGGGAGAATCGAAGGAGCATTTGGATGCATTCAATGACTTTACCGAATTGCACGAGGTGTCCGACTTGACGAAATGTCGTTGCTTCGCGGTGACTTTGGTCGGAGAGACCAAGAAGTGGTACAAAAGACTGGTTACGAGCTCAATCACTTCTTGGCAGCAATTCACCTCTCTCTACCTGCAACAATTCTAGGCGAGATTGCAATTCTCAATGCCACTCAGCTATTTGAGCAACATTTGGCAGGAAATGGGCGAGTCTCTAACTTCGTACCTAAGAAGGTTCCAGAGTGAGAAAACTAAGGTCGCCAACACTCCGGAAGAATTGATAAAAACACTGCTGATTGCAGGTGTACGACCGCAGACTGAATTCTGGAATGAACTCCAGCGGGAAGACAACGTAAGTCTGGCACAGTTTTATATAATGGTTGAGAAGCATCAAAGGGTAGAAAACTCGTTGGAAGCTTTGAAAGGAGGTCCATCGAGCAGTGAGAACGAATGGCGACCAGACCCCTTGGCGGATAAAAGGAGAGCCTTTAACCGGGCCGAAAAACATTGGTTTAGTAAAAGGCAAAGACCAGAAGTCAGGGAAAGAGAGCCAGTGACCCGGTTCACGGAATATACTCCATTGGTTGCCTAGCTATCACATATCTACGAGGTATCCAACGAAATAAAAGGAGTTTCGCGACCAGAAAGGATGAAGGCCTCGTCGTTTAGGAGGGACACTGGGAAGTATTGTCGATTCCACCGAGACATCGGGCATAATACTGATGAGTGCCGAAACTTGAAAGATGCAATTGAACAATTGATAAGGAAGGGTCATCTGAAAGACTTTGTAAAAAATGAAGAGAATGTATAAGTAATTGAAGGGCCAACCGGAAAGCCGCAAAGCCCACCGCCACCACCGCTTCCAGGTGGGTATAATGTGAAAATGATTTACGGCGGGCCGAGCTCAATTGGCAATTCAAGTCATGCTCAAGAAAGAGACGCCCGGGAAGCGAGAAAAAGATCCGTTTATAAAATTATGGTTGTAGGAACAAGGCCACAAAAAAGGCCTTTAGTCGACAACCAGATGATAGGGTTCACCAGAGAGGAAAACGAGGAGTACCCCATGTACTCCCGTGATGCGATAGTTGTAACCACCATGATCGGAAACAGCAAGGTATTTCGATTGATGGTCGATAATGGGAGCGCGGTGAATGTGCTGTTCTTAGAAGCATTCCGCGAAATGAGATTTACGAAACGACATTTGAAGCCTTACTCGATACCCATCTGTGGGTTTAGAGGGGACAGTGTGCTCCCGAAGGGAACGATCGACCTCCCCGTAACCATTAAGGAAGGAGACTGCATAAGAATGGAGATGCAGGAGTTTATAGTGGTTGACTGCCCGACGACCTATAATGGAATCCTAGAAAGACCATTCCTGGATGATTTCGAGGCAGTGGATTCGGTCCGATGTCGAGCAATAAAATTTCCAACCGACAACGGAGTAGGGATTCTGAAAGGCTCGACCGACACGGCCAAAAAATGTTACAACAAGTGGCCTATGGTTAAAGCCATGATCATCGAAGAAATAAGCCCGCAAGCTATGAACCCCATGCCGCTAGAGGACACAATTGATTCTCGTATTCACAAGGAAGACCCCGCAACAGGTCTAATTGAAGAGCTGCAGGATGTCTCAGTTAGTGATGAAGACCGTACGAGGGTGTTAAAGATTGGGAGCGGGTTTAGTGAGGAACAAGTAGACAGATTGGTCGGGTTCCTAAAAAACAACTTAGATGTGTTCACTTGGGTGCACGTGGACATGGTGGGAATCCACCCCGATGTAATGTGTCACAGGCTAAACATCGACCTCGCCGCAAAACTGATCCAACAAAAAAGAAGATCAATGGATGCGGAAAGGTCACGAGCATTAAAAGATGAAGTGGATAAATTACTAAGTATCAACTTCATAAAGGAGGTGAGATACCCGAATTGGCTCGCCAACCCGGTGTTGGTAAAGAAGTCGAATGACAAGTGGCAGACTTGCATCGACTTTACAGATCTGAACAAGGCATGTCCCAAGGACAACTTCCCACTTCCCAGAATCGACCAGCTTGTCGATACAACAGCCGGACATGCACTCCTGAGTTTCATGGATGCATACTCGGGATACAATCAGATCCCGATGTATCAGCCGGAAGAGGAACACACCTATTTTATTACTGACCGTGGTCTTTATTGTTACAGGGTAATGCCCTTTGGGCTAAAAAATACGGGCGCCACCTACCAAAGGCTAGTCAACATGATGTTCGCCGAACAAATCGGCAAAACCATAGAGGTGTACATCGACGATATGCTAGTAAAGTTCAAAGAGGTCATTGATCATGTCGAGCATCTAGCCAAAATGTTCGAAGTCCTCAGGAAATACCGGATGTGCCTAAACCCTCTGAAGTGCGCATTCGGTGTGGCCTTGGGAAAGTTTCTGGGCTATATGGTGAACCAGTAAGGAGTTAAGGCTAACCCCGACAAAATCCAAGCGTTGATCAATATGAAAAGCCCGACCAAGGTAAAGCAGGTCCAAAGTTTGACAAGGCGAATAGCGCCTTCAACAGGTTTGCTTCAAAGGCAACAGATAGATGTTTGCCATTTTTCGAAATGCTGAAAGGGAACAAGAAGTTTGAATGGACCGAGGAGTGTGAAAAAGCATTCTAGCAATTGAAGAGGAACCTTGGGCAACCTCTGCTCTTATCAAAACCTATCTTGGGCGAGCTGCTCCTCTTGTACTTGGCAGTATCCTTTTTCACTGTCAATGCGGCGCTAATGAGAGAGGAGGCGAGGATTCAGTGGCCCATTTATTACGTGAGTAAAAGGTTGGTAGACGCAGAGACGAGGTATCCGAAAATGGAAAAATTGGTGTTGGCATTAATAACAGCGTCGAGGAAGCTAATGTCATATTTTCAGGTGCATAATATCCATGTCCTGACAAACTTCCCACTAAAGAAGGTGCTCCAAAAGCCCGAAACATCGGGAAGGTTGATCCAATGGTCGCTGGAGCTAAGCTAGGACAACATTAAATGCCTACCAAGAACGGCAATCAAAGGTTAGGCTCTGGCCGATTTCATTTCCGAGTTCTCCTACCAGCCAGGAAAAGAAATGACACCCTTGGAATCGAGCAGCGATGGGGTCATCGATTCTAAGATCGCAGAAGCAGAATCTGAATCAAACTGGCAGTGGAAGTTGTATGTAGACAGTTCATCCAATGACAAAGGGGCAGGAGTCGGGCTGTTGTTGGAAAGCCCCGAGGGAGCGAGTTTCCGGGCTGTTGTCAAGTTTACATTCGCCGCTTCCAATAACGAGGCAAAATATAAGGCCTTATTGGCGGGCATTGAGCTGGCAAAAGAAATGGGCGCGGAATCACTCGTAATATTGAGAGATTCGCAACTTGTTGTAAATCAAGTGACGGGAGGTTATCAGGCTAAGGAAGAAAGAATGGTCGCCTATCTACAAAGGGTAAAGCTCAAGCTGTAGCCCTTCAAAAGTTATAAAATCCGGCAGATTCCGAGGCAGCAGAGTTTAATAACAGATGTTTTGGCCCGCCTGGCCTCCTTAATGAAAGATGAGTTCGCCAAATCAATACCGATGAGAACCATCTCGAAATCAAGTATCAGTCCAACCGAAGCAGTAATGGAGATTAGCCACCGATACAGTTGGATGGACCAGATCAAGGCGTACCTGAAAGATGGTGAAGTGCCCGAAGATAAGAGCGAGGCACGAGCTCTGCGGGCGAAGTCAGCCCGATACGTCTTGGTAAATGATAAGTTGTACAAACGAGGGTATGACTTTCCGCTGCTTAGATGTGTTGACAAGGGAGATGCAGACTATATCATAAGAGAAATCCACGAGGGTATATGTGAAAATCACTCTGGAGGGCGAGCCCTCGCCTATAAAGTGTTGCGCCAAGGTTATTATTGGCCGACAATTTACGAAGATGCAGCAAACTTTGTCCGAAAATGCGATAGGTGCCAGAGGTTCTCGAACATCCAGCGGGCTCCCCCACAAGAGCTCACGACTTTGACCAGCCCATGACCCTTTGCAGTCTGGGGGATAGACCTCGTAGGCCCGCTACCCCAAGGAAAGGGCAGAGTCAAGTTTCTCGTAGTGGCTGTTGACTACTTCACAAAATGGGTAGAAGCCGACCCCTTGGCCACAGTAACGTTGGGTAGAATGAAAGACTTCATATACAAAAACATTGTGTGCCGATTCGGGCTCCCGCACACCATAATAACGAACAATAGGAAACAGTTCGATAGTGAGGAGTTCGTTTCCTTTTGTGAAGGTTTGGGCATCAGGAAAAGTTTTTCAACCGTATATCGACCTCAAGCAAACGGGCAGGTTGAGGCCGTGAACAAGGTGATCAAGCACACCCTGAAGAAAAAACTTGACGCTTTGAAGGGAAGATAGGTAGATGATTTGCCCGAAGTCTTATGGTCGTACATGACCATGGCGAGAACCTCAACTGGAGAGACTTCGTTCTCGCTCGCATATGGTTTCGAAGCTATGGCTCCGGTCGAAGTCGGGGTAAAAACCTTCCGGAGAGAGATGTTCGATGAAAACATCAATGATTCATTGATGAGATTGAAACTCGATCTAATAGAATAACATCGAGCAAAATCACAGATTCGACTCGCCTCTTACCAACAACGGGCTAAGAAGTACTTCAACTCCAAGATCAAGAATCGAGAATTTGAAAAAGGAGACTTGGTACTTAGGAGAATAGTCCCCACCGCAAAAGACGCGACCTAGGGGGTGCTCGGTCCAAAATGGGAAGGACCATTTAGAATCGCCGAAAAAATCAAGCCGAGAACTTATCACCTGGAATATTTGAATGGAACAGCAGTATTGAGAGCGTGGAATGCCAAGCATTTGACAGAGCAATGACCGTAGAGGTCGGGGGAGTAGGAGTCTCCGAGGTTGCTATCGCAGGAGCGGGGACTTCAGGAGTGGTCGTCGTCGGCTGTGGGGCAATGTTGTTTCCCCCGGTCGAGGTCGCTCTCTTCTTCGAGGACGAGCGGCCCTCATAGTTGGAAGGCTTAACTACGAACTTTGTTTCTGCAAACGAATTTGACGAGTTAATGAAAGGTCGACAGTGCGAAAATAAAGATAACACAAGACGAGCCCGACACTTACTCCCCATTTTGTGAGGCAAGGAGATGTATGCAATAGTGAATTTGGTAGACTCCGGACAGAAACCGTATTTTAGCAAGTTAAAGATGTGGATGAGTTGCCCAACCTCTCATTGGCTCTTTGAAAGCGTGCTGAATCGGTCGAGACAGGAAGTGTCGAAGTCTGCAGGTGGTTGCCTGTTACAGTTTGCTAAAAAAAAAAAAAAAGAGAGAGAAGAAAGGGAAGGTCAGTCAACCAATTAATTATGATGGCGACAAAAGAATGAGGAAACTATGAATGACGCTGCAAAAAATGAGCGGTGTGCTTACATGCAACTCCCCGAAAGACGCCATCTTCACCCCACTCGAAGAAGAAATAGTCGGAATCCCAATTCCTAATTTTACCTGGGATATTGGCTAAGCCATTGAACTTCCTCCCGGTTTTCGACAGGTAATAAGTATCATTCTGTCCCTTTTTAATTTTGTACAAAAATGCGAGCTCATCAATCGTGAGGTCGTTCTGGAAATAAACTTGGAAGGCTGTAAACAGCCCGATTATTATTAAGTAAGAGTTCGCCGTCAACTGAAGCGGCGCAAGGTTATAGTACTGGAGCACACCTAGAATAAAGGGGTGGGGTGGGGTGGAATAGAGAACCCGCACCAAAGAAGGGTTTTGGTAATGGCACACCAGCCCGCAGGAGGCATTTTTCGCACATACCCCGCTGGTAACATCGTGGGGGTTTGGATAGAATAATGCTTCCTGATTTCGGCGAGGTCCTCCTCGCCTATGGAAGTGGAGGGATCTTTTTTCAAAATGGTCTGATGGTGCGGGGTCAACATCTGGATTGAATCGTCTGACTGATTGCTGGACCCCACATCTGAGCGGGCACCGTCATCCTCAAACAATCCATCGATGCTCGCGCTTGATGCGGACTAGGACATGGGAACTTAGACACTTGAAACACGGATTAAACAAGTGTTACGGTCGAGCTTCTAAGCCGAGAACATAGACACTTGTAATCGGGCCATGTGTCTAAGAAAGCCCGACATCGAACTCGCGAATTTGGAGCGAGTTCGGGGAACTTCATCCTAAACGCCAGATTCCGGCAGCAGAATCCGGCGGCCCATTTGTCACTCACTGGCCAGCCAAACAACCAAAGGAAAATACCCAAGCTACTCCAAAGAAGGCTACTCATGTTCGTATGTACATTCCAGGCCAGCCAAACAACCAAAAAAGGGTATGGAAATAAAATGTCAAAGATTGAAGAAAGGAACACTTACCGGAAAAGATAGACGAATCAGGACACCGGAGAAGGGATCACAGTGAGCCAAGGCGGAAGAAAGAGCTTTCTCTGGAGAAGGAAATAGCAGAAGGGAATGCACTGCGAATGAGTGGAACAGTGAAGAGGATGTCCGTATTTATAGGAAAAGTTCGAATGGGGCGGGCACCAATCTCAGCCATCGATTCGGGTGAACCATCCTGACCTTTGAACGAAAGGGCGATCTTAACCATTAAAAAGGACACGCGTCGGCAATCCAAGGTGGGAGCACAATCGTCGAAACCCAGCATCATGACCACTGACACACGAAGCGACGCTACCAATCTGTCAGAGCAATCAAAGAGGCGACTGCGTTTAATGAGACTAAATAGACCGTCATTGAAAGAAACGATTCAATATCCCAAAAAGCGGACTCAATCAGAAAAGTGTTTGCACTTCGACAGGCGACCTCCAAACACTGGGGGGTAAATGTTGTGTGGGGTTTTTCGGGAAGAGTCCGCCTAAAGCGGACGGTCGGAGAGCGAAATCCGGGGATGGTGGAGAGGGAAAATTATTCAATAAAAAAAGCATTATAGCAACAGTGGACGTAGGCTCTCAATATCGAGGCTAAACCACTTTAAAAATCTCTTTGTTCTTTACTCATTGCTCCGATTATTGTCCATTGCTGGTTATTCTAACCACGTACACATCTGTTCCGGTTCCGATCAAGGTCAACCGGATCTCCCTGGTTGGTGCAAATTTCCGTATCAACAACACCCCACCATCGTTATTCCTAAAAAAAAAATTACATAATTTTATTGAACGTTTAGAAAAAAATAAAGCTAGAAAATCCTTACAAATAATCTAAAGACATAAAATAGTTAAACAACACAAAAAATATATATAGATTAAAATAGTTACCAACACTTTAAATAAAGAAATAACAATAAATTTATATGTGAAACAATTAAAAACTTTCAAATTATATGTGAAGCAATTAAAATCTTCCTCTTACATTTAAATATGTTTTTTTTTTAAATGATTTGAATAACATAAAAAAAAAAAGGTTTATGAGATAATAGTGGAGTGTTAATTTGTAAATAATAGAAAATTCAAGTTAATTGTAATAATATAGCTAGGGATAAATTTGTCATTTATAAAAATTTATTAAAAAATTGGGCTTCTTTAGTCCATTAGTGGGGTGGCGTTTCCTTATTAATTCATTTCATAAAATGATAGAGAATTATCCAATATTAATTCTAAATAAATAAACAATTTTCTTTTATAATATAGCCATTTACATGATTTATTAAAGTGAGATATATGGAATCCCTAAACTAAGGGAAGTGATTTTTGAACCCACCTATTTTATCAATAGCCCCAAATGTATGGATAAAATTGTAATAAAAAATAAAATAAAATATAAAGTCTATTTTTACAAACCACCACTAGGTGATCGAGCGTTTTAGGTTAGGGATGGGCATTGGACCCGCACCCGCGGGGGCTCACCCCACCCTGCTCCATTCGGGGCGGGTTTCACCTGCTAACATCTGGTGTGGGTGCGGGCGCGTGTCTGAAAAGAAAACCTGTCACCGGGTGTGAGAATAGTATTGGATCCGCACTTGCCCCGCCCCGCCCCGCCCCGCCCTCTCCACAAAATATAATAAACTAATAATACTATAATTCTAATTAAGTTTTTCAATGTAAAAGTGTATTTGTTTGAAAT
>WYDK02075479.1:0-10116 GCA_009867345.2 Toxicodendron radicans | reverse complement strand
CCGAAGAAACACAACAAAACAGTTGCCTCCTTCATCAACATGATAATCAAAACTATGAACTAACCTAGATCTACCCTTTTTACAAAGAATGAAATTAAACTTCCTAAAACAGTATAATTTTTTTGTGTCAAAACTGTCACTATTCATAATGCCCATTTCTTTATATACAAGCAGTCGTCACCGAGGCGACATCAAAATAAGCCTAGCTTCGCCGAGGCGAGAGTGGGGTGGCGTCGAGGTGAGATGGAGAACAACAAACTTTGCTGCAGCGGTGATGGATTGTCGCCGATGCGAAAGCAGAAGACAGTAACTTCGTCGAGGCGATGGTGAATCGTCGCCAAGGCGACAACAGAAGACTAACTTCGCCTAGGCGATGAAGAACTGTCACCGAGGCGAAGCTCTTTCACTCGTAGGTTTCCAGAAGGTTTGTCACTGAGGCGACAATGGGCTATCTTTGAAGCCGAATTTACTGTTTTGCCCTTCTTTTTAGATCTTCAATCTTCTTGGCTCTGATTGGTTCCAATGCCCCAGAACTTCTTCAACTGCTTCTCATCTTTATAATCTTTCACATATTGCTTTTCCTTGTCCAAAACGCTCCACAAACGCCGTGTTTTCTTCCAAAATCTGTTTTGTCTTGAAACATAAAATAATCACAATTAAGTAGTATTCAGGATCAAAACTACGTACAAAGCACATGATAATCCTAATTAAACTACATACAATTCATTACAAATCTAGAATTATCAAATACCCCCAAACTAAAGGTTTGCTTGTCCTCGAGCAAAGACAATAAGATCAACAAGGATAAAGAAAACGACGAACACTCAAAATAATAGAAAATTTTAAAATAAAGGAAATTGAAACACGTAAACACCAATAAAAACAAAAATTAAAACTGACTCAACATTCATGCCCAATTTGCATTGCAATACAAGTCTCAAAGTTTGTCACATATTTATCCATAGAAAGTGTTTGACACTCCAAAATGTCGGGTCATTAATCGACCAAATCTCGCTATCTATTCCCTAAGTAGGTGATCCCTATTTCAATCCACCTTTTGACTTCTCGGATTACTTTATGCTAGAAGGTGAAGTTTATCAAATTGTGATGGACTCCATAAGCCTAATTTTCGAACTACTCTCCACTAATGAGGATTTCAACATTATTGGGATCAAAAGGTCTTAATAAGCTTATAACGTAAGGCTCGGGTGATGATTCCAAAGAAGGATAAGATAACAAGTGAGAACTCAATTTCCTTATGCCATACAAAAAGCGATACCTCTCCAAACAACTTCTTTTTACTCCTCAAATTTTCGTACAAGGCATTTTTCTTTACAACCCTCAAACTATTGCTTGCTCATTTATTTATATACACCATTTTTTTTTATGCGGAGTTTATTTATGGTAAGCTAAGCATTTTTCAATAAATTTGGGTTGTTTCCTTTTGATGCCTTGTCACGACCCCCAAACAAATATTTTCCTCATCCATAATTTATTAACACCTCCATTGCTTTTCATCAACATAATTCAATCAAGTTCTCAAAAAAGGTGTGATCAAAATTTTTGGCTCACGGGATTGGGTTATTTGCTGTTTATTAAGAAATTCAAGGCTATTGCAATTTAAGGCTCAAAGTAGGCGACTAAGGATAATTTCAAAAGGGTTGGCTGGAAAGGCTCAAACGTTCCAAAGAAATGCCTAAATCACTTCTCAATAAAGTCTGGTCCTAAAAATTTCACCTCAAGCACTTCTCAACTAGGTTCTAGAGTCTATCAACATTATCAACACTTCATATGCTAACATAAAATGTTTCTAAGCATGTCTACTAACTGAACGTCGTGGTTGAACCACTCAAAGAATTTCAAGCTAAACCTAGTCTACCTAACCTAACTTAACTGAAAGCAATGTATCACATTTTCCCAGGAAAAAAATTTAACAAACAGTTATCATCATCGACTCTTTTTCACTTTTGGACATAAACACGACACACAAAAAGAAACTCACAAAACAAAGCATAATTATAAACTAAGTCCTAAAACATGTTTTCAAAAACACAAAAACAAAGTTTTTCCCCACCCTCAAAGAAAATATGGCATTGTCCCCAATGTCATGCAATAAAATATAGGATAGAGAAAACACAAAAGTTTAAAAGTCTCCCCTGATGTAATTGTGCCAAGTGCTCCTTGAAAGTGCAATGTGGTTCCATAGCTGTATTCCTTAATTCATTCTCACTGCAAAACATAACAACTAAGAAACTGCATAAAGATTAGCACCTCTCACAAGTAAATCAGAGGTATAAACCTTGTTACAAATTATAACAAAAGATAAACTAAAGAAAAATATTAAAATGTAAACTACCAAGAACGAAAATTAAAGAAAAATAACAGGGTGGTCCAATCATGCGTTTCCCCTAAAATCTGGCCCAAACAAATCAGAAAAATGGACACTGTCAGTAGTGTCTTGCCAATAGAAGTCGACAAAAGGGGCTCCTAATCTAGTACAGATTGGTCGTTGTATCTCAAAGTTTGTTCGCTGATTTGCTTTGATGTCCAATTGGTTTGCTCTTATTTCCGCTTGGGTTTGACGCATCTGGACAATCTCTCGGACTATATTTCCCTGTTCGCGGCAGACCTCTGCCATCTCAGTGAATAACTATGCCAACTGCTCCTTCGTGGTCAGGTTACCCCTGGATGAGGTCTCGGCGGGAGGGGCAGAAGGAGTAGGAGCTGCTGTTGACGAATTACCTGCATCAGCCTTGTTTTCCAAGAAATATCGTTTCACATAAGCTTTTGTGATCTTTGGCTCTACCCCTAAGGTTGGCTCATCAGACTCAATTACCACTCCAGCCTTGGAGCACATTTGAGTAATCATGTGAATAAAGGGGTAGTTGGAGTGAACCGGCTGTGCCAGATGAGTCATGCTGGCCATGATAATCCAACCAACATTCATACTCATTCGCTCCATGATAACATAAATCAAGACTGCCCGGTATTTCTCAACTAAACTATAGTGCGTGGCAAGAATGAGGCGAGAACAAATAAAATAATGCCAAACCCTGGCCTCAATTATCAGACAATTCCCAAGGAATGTTCTGGCTTTTTTAACTGAAAAGAACCACTGCGTGCCAGGTTTAGCAATTATTCGAATTACGACCTCATAATCTACTTTCTTCAAAAATGCCTCATATTCTCTCTCATCAACATTAGGCAAATGATAGTAATCATTAATTGCCTCAGCATTCATCGGAACCCTCTGATCTCTGTAGAACACTGTTCCATCAGTACTATCCGGGAGGTTAGCATAAAACTCAAGTACTAAAGTGGTGCTTGCTAAAGGGGGTGGTTCTTTGACAAAGATTTCCCACCCAAGTGCCGCTATGGTCTCCTGACACCCACTAAAGTCTATCCCCTGCTCTTTTATGAAATTTTTACTCTTTCCCACATTTTCAAATCTCCTCCTAGCTTGCAGAGTACCCAACCGAGTACCTCTACCCCTCTTCCTAGGCGGCATCTCTCAAAATCAAATCACAATTTTTTCACAATAGTCAACACAACACAATACACACCACAAATTAATCAAATTCATCACCAAAACACTGCTCCAGCAAATCACACAATTTTCACAATAACCCAAAAATCAACACAACACTTCCAATTTAAACTTCAATAGCTCTCAAATCCAACAACAATTATGCAGAAGCAGTAAAAAATTATCAATTTAAACCACAAGAAGAAAGAAATTGCTCACAATACTCCAAGCTTGCTCCGGATCTCCGGAGATGTGAGATTGTGTCTGGATCTGGATCTGAATTTTTGCTAGCTCTAATGATGCTGAAATGTTGTAGATCCAGGTCTGGAAAGTGTTAAGGAAAGTTTGTAGAGGTTTTGGAGAAGTGTGTGAGTGAAAATCGGAGTGTTTCTGTATCTGGATCTGAGAAAATTTGAAATTTCAGTGATGAATAGTGAAAATTCAGGTGAGAATTTATAGATTTATGTCTTCGCTGAGGCGACATCTCATTAACTCTATCTTCGCCGAGGCCCGAATCAAGTGTCGCCAAGGCGACATTCTTTAATTTTGAATATTTCATGTGTGGACGATCTTCGCCGAGGCGATGGAATTTTGTTGCCGAGGCAAGGTTCATTGACGTTCCAATTCTTCAAGTTGTCGTCGAGGTGATAGCATATTGTCACCGAGGCGACATATCATTAAATCCTTTATTGTCGAGGCGATGAATGGTTGTCGCCGAGGAGACAGTGAGAAAAACTTCATTTCTTTTTGCTTGACTGAATCAACCTACAAATCACACAAACACAAAATGAAATTAGAAATCTACGCTTGGGTTGCCTCCCAAGAAGCGCCTGTTTTACGTCCAGCTAGGCGGAATGCTCGACATTCACTTTTCCAAATCAACGCGGTCTATTACTTGACCGATGGGAACACCCTCCTAGTACATCTTCAAACGATGACCATTCACTTTGAACTGGTGTCCGGTCTTCATATTTTCAATTTCCACCACTCCATGAGGAAACACCTTTAGCACTTGAAATGGCCCGATCCATCTTGACTTAAAGTTTCTATGAAAAAGTCTTAACCTTGAATCATATAATAACACTTTCATTCCTGGATGAAATTCTTTTTGCAAGATCTTCTTATCATGGTACAACTTGGTCTTCTCCTTGTAAATTTTTACGTTTTCATAAGCCTCAGACCGTAGCTCGTTCAGTTCATTCAATTGAAGCTTCTTTGCCTCTCCAGCCTTGTCCACATCAAAATTCAGTCGTTTAATAGCCCAGTATGCTCTGTGCTCCATCTCTATTGGCAAATGACACGCTTTACCGAACACTAGTTTGTACGGGGTCATTCCGATTGGCGTCTTGAATACAGTCATATAAGCCCACAAGGCATCATTCAACTTCACTGCCCAATTCTTCTTAGAGGTATTGATTGTCCTCTCCAAGATGGCCTTGATTTGCCGGTTGCTCACTTCCACTTGGCCGGACATTTGCGGATGGTATAGGGTTGCCACTTTGTGTGTGACGTTGTACTTCTTCAGTAGCCATGCAAAAGCTTTGTTACAAAAAAGACTACCCCTGTCACTAATAATAGCTCGAGGAGTACCATATCTTGTGAAAATTAATTTCCTGTCAAAATCAAGCACAACATTAGAATCGTTAGTTTTGGTGGCAATTGCCTCCACCCATTTTGAAACATAATCAATGGCAACGAGAATGTAAGTAAAACCAAAGGAAACAGGAATGGACCCATAAAATCGATCCCCCACACATCGAATAACTCAACAGGCATGAATATGGTGAATGGCATCTTATCTCGCTTGCCAATGTTTCCCATCCTCTGGCATCGATTGCACCTGACACAAAGTAAAAGCATATTTAAATAACGTTGGCCAATAAAAACGAGATTGCAATACCTTTAGTGTCGTTTTCTTTCCGCTAAAATGTCCTCCGCATTGAAGCTCATGGTTGTGCTGTATGATACTTTGCTGATCTTTCTTAGGAACACACCTTCTTATCACTTGATCAGGACAACTTTTAAGCAGGTAAGGGTCGTCCCAAAGTAATGCTTAGCCATGGATAGGAATATCTTTTTCTCTTGAAAGGTTAAATCAGATTTGACTACTCCACATGCAAGATAGTTCACAATGTCAGCATACCAAGGCTCTTGGCCATGAACGGAGAGTAAGAACTCATCCGAAAATGTCTTTTGAAAGGGATATTTCCCTTCTTGACTTTGCTCACCAATAGGTGACATCTCCACGAGCCTAGACAAGTGATCCGCCACCACATTGTCACTTCCCTTTTTGTAATTGATAATCAAATCGAACTCTTACAACAATAATATCCATCTAATCAACCTGGCCTTTGCATCCTTTTTGCTCAACAGAAAGCGTAAAACGGCATGATCCGAATACACAATCACTTTAGAGCCTATCAAATAAGACCTAAATTTCTCTAAGGCAAACACTACAGCCAAAAACTCTTTCTCAGTGGTAGAATAGTTAACTTGAGCATCGTTAAAGGTACGACTCGCAAAGTGGATGACATGATGAGGCTTTCCTACTCGTTGACCTAAAACAGCCCTAAGGGCATAGTCAGACGCATCACACATCAACTCAAATGGTATAAACCAATCAGGTGACATAAGGATAAGTACCGATGTGAGTATTTCTTTTTAGGTGTTAAAAGTAGCTAAGCATTCCTCATTAAAATCAAATACCACATCCTTAGCTAAAAGGTTACATAAAGGTCTACTAATCTTCGAAAAGTCCCTAATGAACCGCCTATAGAATCCAGCATGGCCAAGAAAACTACACACCCCCTTCACAGAAATGGGAGGTGGCAATTTGGCAATCAAATCTATCTTAGCTCTATCTACTTCAAACCCCTTATCAGACAACCCATGTCCTAAAACAGTTCATTTCATCACCATGAAATGACTTTTCTCCTAGCTTAAAGTCATGTTTGTCTCTACACATCTTCTCAAAACCAATGTTAGTTTATTAAGACAATCATCGAATAAAGACCCAAAAATAGAGAAATCATCCATAAATACCTCAATAAATTTTTCAATCATATCAGAGAAAATAGAAAACATACACCTTTGAAAAGTAGCGGAGGCATTACATAGTCCAAAGGGCATCCGCCTATATGCGAAGGTTCCAAATGGACACGTGAAGGTGGTCTTCTCTTGATCCTCCAGCGCAATAGGAATTTGATTGTACCCTGAAAAGCCATCGAGAAAACAATAGTAAGAATGTCCAACTAGTCTTTCTATTATTTGATCAACAAAAGGAAGAGGAAATTTGTCTTTCTTTGTAGCAGCATTCAACTTCCTATAATCAATACAAACCCTCCAACCAGTAGTCATCCTAGTTAGCACTAACTCATCTCCTGAACTTTTAACCACCGTGATGCCAGATTTCTTTGGTACTACATGGACCAGACTTACCCATTTACTATCCGAGATCGGGTAGATTATCCCCGCATCTAACAACTTTAACACCTCAACACGCACTACTTCCTTCAAATGAGGGTTCAATCGCCTTTGGCATTCCCTGGTTGGTTTGGCTTCATCCTCCAACATAATTTTATGCATACACATAGTTGGGCTAATCCCCTTGATGTCTGCTATGGTCCATCCTATGGCTGCCCTATGTTATACCAATACCTTAAACAATTTCTCTTATTCTTGATTGGTAAGGTCAAAAGCTATAATAACGGTAAGAGTTTGCTTTTTTCCTAAGTACACATACTTTAGGTGAGGCGGTAATGATTTTAATTTTAATTGGGGAGGAGATTCAATGGAAAGTGATATGGGTTTATCCACTCATTCTAAGGCAATTTGTAACTCCTCGTCAGTCATCTAAAAAATTGTGCTGTCTAATGCCTCTAAATATTCATGTGCTCCTTCATCCATCAATTCTGTCTCCTCCACAGTTAACGCCAACTCCAACTTGTCTTTCATCTCATCCTGCAGAAAACCAGAGTGAATCAATGAATCCAAAGAATCAACGAGAAAACAATCATTATCTTCAGATGGCAAAGTTAAAGATTTAAAAATAGAGAATTCGATAGTTTGATCAAGTACTGTCATTTTCAACTTCCCTTTTTGCACATCTATAACTGTCTTGGTTGTAGCCATGAAAGGACGTCCAAGCAAGATTGCCATGTCATTGTTCTAGCTTGACAACGTCCCCATATCCAATACTACAAAGTCAGCCGGGACAATCAATGTATTGATTTGCACTAAAATGTCCTCCACTATCCCCTTGCGTAGTCTCACTGATTGATTCGCCAACTGGAGTGTCATGGTTGTGGGTTTTAACTCACCCAATCCCAATTGTTGAAAAAGTGAATGCGGCATGAGGTTGATGCTTGCCCCCAAATCTAGTATTGCTCTCTCGACTTTCTTATCACCGACTGTGATGTTGATGACAAAAATTCCTGGATCTTTCAATTTGGTTGGCAACTTACATTGGAGAACCGCACTCACAGTTTCTGAAATCACCACCTTTTCATGGGGCTCATACTTACGCTTCCTCGTGTTCAGATCCTTGAAAAAATTAGCATAAGCAGGCATGTTCCTAATCATGTCAAGCAAAGGTAAGTTAACATTTACTTTAGATAATATGTCATAAATATCAGAACATGACTTATCCCATTTGCTTTTGCTCAAACGACTTGGAAATGGTACAAGTGGCATGTAGGGCTTGAGTGGAGCAGCAGTTGGGCCTACGTCTTCCTTCTGAACTAGCTCGTTGGATATCTTGTCTTTCCCTTTATCATTTCCTACACAATCAATGACAGGATTAGAAATTTCATAATCAAGGGTTTTATTGATGACCTTACCATTCCTCAATGTGGTGATGGCTTTGGCTTGCTCGGGTTGGCCTGGTAGCTTTCCCGGAGTGTGGCCTTGTAATGCTTTAGTGATTTTCCTGATTTGGATCTCCATTTTCTTTATGGAAGCATCTTGTTGTTGAAATCTTTGCTCAGACACTTGAATGAAGTTGTTCAAAGTGTCCTCCAAAGATGGTCTTCGTGGTTGTAAATTTTGATTGGGACGCGGTTGCATGTTCTGACTTGATTGAGGTTGGTTGCCATTGCTGTTACTCCAAGAGAAGTTCGGGTGGTTCCTCCACCCAGGATTATACGTGTTCAAATAGGGATTGTTCGGCCTTGGATTGAAAGAATTCATCGCGTTGGCTTGCTCCCTATATTCGTGACAACCCTAATTGGACGAGCAACTCATAGTGGCATGACTATGGTTCCCGCATATTGCACATACTTCATTGGAACTATTACTACATCCTTGCCCCATCATCATCATACACATCGTCTTCATTTGCTTGGCTAACTCCGAAACCTGTAAGGTAAGCTGAGTGTTAGTATTCAATTTATAAATTCCTCTCATCTTACCTATAACACTATTCTGTTATGAGTTTGCGCCAAGCATTTCATATAGCTCATATGTCTGTTGTGTCGTCTTCTCTCCTATGGCACCTTTTGCAGCATTGTCAACAACAGCTTGACAAGCCTGTGTCAGTCCATCATAGAAAAATTGATTCAAAAGTTCTAATGGGTATCTATGGTGTGGACATTGAACTAAAATCATTTGAATCGCTCCCAAGTCTCATGAAATGGTTCAGCTTCTAATTGAACATAGCTAGCAATTTTACCTCGCAATTCTACCGTCTTGGCATGAGAGTAAAATTTACCTATAAACTTGTTATATACGGTATCCCATGTCGTGAGTGAGGCTGGTACTAGAGTCATAATCCTGCTTTAGCTGCGTCCTTCAGTGTGTACAAAAAACACCTCATGCGCAATTGATCTTCAGTCAACTCCTGCAAAGGAAAAGTTTGCACAAGTGAGTAAAAATCTCTAATAAAAGTTAAAGGATCTTTCGTCGAGATCCCGTGAAACGTTGGAAGCATTTGAAAGTGAATATGCTTTAGCTCGTAATTTCTCACGGCGTCACTTAGCACAATGCATGAAGGCGACGTTCCAATGGTGGGACGTGCATAATCCTTCATCGGACGCGATAGATCGCCATGATTACAACTTCTGGCTCTGATTCTGACTCTGACGAGTTCTTTGAAGGTTTAGGTGCTCTTCTTTTTCGACCGATTTGATCAACTTTATTCACGTAAGTGACTAAATCTTTGTCCAGAGATCATCGACCGTGAATTCAAAACTGAGAAGAACACTAAAAGATCAAAGTACAAATGTAATCTATACGAATTTTTTTTAAAGATATTAACAAAAACTAAGGCACTCGTTATAAGAAAAGTCTAACAACTTAAACAAGTTCCCCGACAACAGCGCCAAAAACTTGATGAACAAATTATAATCCTCCCAAGTATACGAACGTAATTGAAGTAAAGTGTGTACATGCAAGGGTCGATCCACAGAGAATTGTAAGTGTTAAACTAGAGTATTAACTAAACCTTATTTCCAAAACTTGAATTTAAGCAGTTTGAATGTGAATTTTACTAAATCTATTGAAATGAACGAAAACAGGAAGCAAAGACAATAATGCTAAATAGACTTAAAGATTAAAAAGTATTAAAGACTAAGCAAGTATTAAGAACAAGTATT